>CM059430.1:129512574-129547702 GCA_030390025.1 Squalus acanthias
CTTTGTCTTGTTCTGGTGTGGGCCTTTGTCTTGTTCTGGTGAGGAGCTTTGTCTTGTTCTGGTGTGGGCCTTTGTCTTGTTCTGGTGTGGGCCTTTGTCTTGTTCTGGTGTGGGCTTTGTCTTGTTCTGGTGTGGCCTTTGTCTTGTTCTGGTGTGGAGCTTTGTCTTGTTCTGGTGTGGCTTTGTCTTGTTCTGGTGTGGGCCTTTGTCTTGTTCTGGTGTGGGCCTTTGTCTTGTTCTGGTGTGGGCCTTGTCTTGTTCTGGTGTGGGCCTTTGTCTTGTTCTGGTGTGGGCTTTGTCTTGTTCTGGTGTGGCCTTTGTCTTGTTCTGGTGTGGGCCTTTGTCTTGTTCTGGTGTGGGCCTTTGTCTTGTTCTGGTGTGGCCTTTGTCTTGTTCTGGTGGGCCTTTGTCTTGTTCTGGTGTGGGCCTTTGTCTTGTTCTGGTGTGGGCCTTTGTCTTGTTCTGGTGTGGGCCTTTGTCTTGTTCTGGTGTGGGCCTTTGTCTTGTTCTGGTGAGGAGCTTTGTCTTGTTCTGGTGTGGGCCTTTGTCTTGTTCTGGTGTGGGCCTTTGTCTTGTTCTGGTGGGGCCTTTGTCTTGTTCTGTGTGGGCCTTTGTCTTGTTCTGGTGTGGGCCTTTGTCTTGTTCTGGTGTGGGCCTTTGTCTTGTTCTGGTGTGGGCCTTTGTCTTGTTCTGGTGTGGCCTTTGTCTTGTTCTGGTGTGGGCCTTTGTCTTGTTCTGGTGTGGCCTTTGTCTTGTTCTGGTGTGGGCCTTTGTCTTGTTCTGGTGTGGGCTTTGTCTTGTTCTGGTGTGGGCCTTTGTCTTGTTCTGGTGTGGGCCTTTGTCTTGTTCTGGTGTGGCCTTTGTCTTGTTCTGGTGTGGGCCTTTGTCTTGTTCTGGTGTGGGCCTTTGTCTTGTTCTGGTGTGGGCTTTGTCTTGTTCTGGTGTGGCCTTTGTCTGTTCTGGTGGTGGGCCTTTGTCTTGTTCTGGTGTGGTGCCTTTGTCTTGTCTGGTGTGGCCTTTGTCTTGTTCTGGTGTGGGCTTTTGTCTTGTTTGGTGTGGGCCTTTGTCTTGTTCTGGTGTGGGCCTTTGTCTTGTTCTGGTGGGGCTTTGTCTTGTTCTGGTGTGGGCCTTTGTCTTGTTCTGGTGTGGGCCTTTATCTTGTTCTGGTGTGGGCCTTTGTCTGTTCTGGTGTGGGCTTTGTCTTGTTTCTGGTGTGGGCTTTGTCTTAGTTCTGGTCGTGGAGCTTTGTCTTGTTCTGGTGTGGGCCTTTGTCTGTTTCTGGTGTGGGCCTTTGTCTTGTTCTGTGTGGGCCTTTGTCTTGTTCTGGGTGGGCCTTTGTCTTGTTCTGGAGTGGCCTTCGTCTTGTTCTGGGTGTGGGCCTTTGTCTTGTTCTAGGGTGTGGCCTTTGTCTTGTTCTGGTGAGGAGCTTTGTCTTGTTCTAGTTGTGGGGCGTTTGTCGTAGTCTGTGCTGTGGCCTTGGTTCTTGTTCTGGTGAGGAGATTTGTCTTGTCTCTGGCGTGGGCCCTTTGTCTTGTTCTAGGTGGGTGCCTGTTGTCTTGTTCCTGGTGTGGGCCTTGGTCTTGTTCTGGTGTGGTGGCTTTGTCTTGGTTCTGGTGTGTGGGCCCTTTGTTCTTGTCTGGTGTAGAGCCTTTGTTCCTTGTTTCTGGTGTGGCGCCTTTGTCTGGTTCTGGTTGTGGCGCCTTTGTCTTGTTCTGGTGTAGGGCCCTTTGTCTGTTCTCGGTGTGGTGCCTTTGTCATGTCTTGTCGTGGGCCTTAGTCTTGTTCTGAGCTGTGGGCTTTGTCGTGTTCTGGTGAGGGGAGCTTTGTCTCTCTGGTAGAGGGCCTTTGTCTTGTTCTGTGTGGGCCTTTGGTAGTGTTCTGGTGTGGAGCTATGTCTTGATCTGGTGTGAGCCTTTGTCTTCTTCTGGTGAGGGGCGCTTTGTCTTCTTCTGGTGGGGGCCTTGTCTTGTTCTGGTGTGGGCCTTTGTTCTATGCTCGGTGTGGGCCTTTGTCTTGTTCTGGTGTGGGCCTTTGTCTTGTTCTGGTGAGGTGCTTTGTCTTGTTCTGGTGTGGAGCTTTGTTTGTTCTGGTGTGGAGCCTTTGTCATGTTCTGGTGTAGGGCTTTGCTCTTGTTCTGGTGAGGAGCTTTGTCTTGTTCTGGTGTGGGCATTTGTCTTGTTCTGGTGTGGGCCTTTGTCTTGTTCTGGTGTGGGCCTTTGTCTTGTTCTGGTGTGGAGCTTTGTCTTGCTTCTGGTGTGGGCCTTTGTCTTGTTCTGGTGAGGGCCTTTGTCTGTTCTGGTGAGGAGCTTTGTCTTGTTCTGGTGTGGGCCTTTGTCTTGTTCTGGTGTGGGCCTTTGTCTTTTTCTGGTGAGGAGCTTTGTCTTGTTCTGGTGTGGGCTCTTGTCTTGTTCTGGTGTGGGCTTTGTATTGTTCTGGTGTGGAGCTTTGTCTTGTTCTGGTGTGGGCCTTTGTCTTGTTCTGGTGTGGGCCTTTGTCTTGTTCTGGTGTGGGCCTTTGTCTTGTTCTGGTGTGGGCCTTTGTCTTGTTCTGGTGTGGGCCTTTGTCTTGTTCTGGTGAGGAGCTTTGTCTTGTTCTGGTGTGGGCCTTTGTCTTGTTCTGGTGAGGAGCTTTGTCTTGTTCTGGTGTGGGCCTTTGTCTTGTTCTGGTGTGGAGCTTTGTCTTGTTCTGGTGTGGGCTTTGTCTTGTTCTGGTGTGGGCTTTTGTCTTGTTCTGGTGTGGGCTTTGTCTTGTTCTGGTGTGGGCTTTGTCTTGTTCTGGTGTGGGCCTTTGTCTTGTTCTGGTGTGGGCCTTTGTCTTGTTCTGGTGTGGGCCTTTGTCTTGTTCTGGTGTGGGCCTTTGTCTTGTTCTGGTGAGGAGCTTTGTCTTGTTCTGGTGTGGGCCTTTGTCTTGTTCTGGTGTGGAGCTTTGTCTTGTTCTGGTGTGGGCCTTTGTCTTGTTCTGGTGTGGGCCTTTGTCTTGTTCTGGTGTGGGCCTTTGTCTTGTTCTGGTGTGGGCCTTTGTCTTGTTCTGGTGTGGTGCTTTGTCTTGTTCTGGTGTGGGCCTTTGTCTTGTTCTGGTGTGGAGCTTTGTCTTGTTCTGGTGTGGGCCTTTGTCTTGTTCTGGTGTGGGCCTTTGTCTTGTTCTGGTGTGGGCCTTTGTCTTGTTCTGGTGTGGGCCTTTGTCTTGTTCTGGTGTGGGCCTTTGTCTTGTTCTGGTGTGGGCCTTTGTCTTGTTCTGGTGTGGGCCTTTGTCTTGTTCTGGTGTGGGCCTTTGTCTTGTTCTGGTGTGGGCCTTTGTCTTGTTCTGGTGTGGGCCTTTGTCTTGTTCTGGTGTGGGCTTTGTCTTGTTCTGGTGTGGGCCTTTGTCTTGTTCTGGTGTGGGCCTTTGTCTTGTTCTGGTGTGGGCCTTGTCTTGTTCTGGTGTGGGCCTTTGTCTTGTTCTGGTGTGGAGCTTTGTCTTGTTCTGGTGTGGGCCTTTGTCTTGTTCTGGTGAGGAGCTTTGTCTTGTTCTGGTGTGGGCCTTTGTCTTGTTCTGGTGTGGGCTTTGTCTTGTTCTGGTGAGGAGCTTTGTCTTGTTATGGTGTGGGCCGTTTGTCTTGTTCTGGTGTGGCCTTGTCTTGTCTGGTGTGGGCCTTTGTCTTGTTCTGGTGTGGGCCTTTGTCTTGTTCTGGTGTGGGGGCCTTTGTCTTGTTCTGGTGAGGAGCTTTGTCTTGTTCTGGTGTGGGCCTTTGTCTTGTTCTGGTGTGGTGCTTTGTCTTGTTCTGGTGTGGGCCTTGTCTTGTTCTGGTGTGAGGCCTTTGTCCTTGTTCTGGTGTGGGCCTTTGTCTTGTTCTGTTGTGGGCCTTTGTCTTGTTCTGGGTGTGGAGCTTTGTCTTGTTCTGGTGTGGGCCTTTGTCTTGGTTCTGGGTTGTGGGCCTTTGTCTTGTTCTGGTATGTGGCCTTTGTCTTGTTCTGGTGTGGGCCTTTGTCTTGTTCTGGTGTGGAGCTTTGTCTTGTTCTGGTGTGGGCCTTTGTCTTGTTCTGGTGTGGAGCCTTTGTCTTGTTCTGGTGTGGGCCTTTGTCTTGTTCTGGTGTGGGCTTTGTCTTGTTCTGGTGTGGGCCTTTGTCTTGTTCTGGTGTGGGCTTTGTCCTTGTTCTGGTGTGGGCCTTTGTCTTGTTCTGGTGTGGGCCTTTGTCTTGTTCTGGTGTGGAGCTTTGTCTTGTTCTGGTGAGAGCTTTGTCTTGTTTGGTGAGGAGCTTTGTCTGTTCTGGTGTGGGCCTTTGTCTTGTTCTGTGTGGGCCTTTGTCTTGTTCTGGTGTGGGCTTTGTCTTGTTCTGGTGAGGAGCTTTGTCTTGTTCTGGTGTGGAGCTTTGTCTTGTTCTGGTGAGGAGCTTTGTCTTGTTCTGGTGAGGGCCTTTGTCTTGTTCTGGTGTGGGCCTTTGTCTTGTTCTGGTGTGGGCTTTGTCTTGTTCTTGGTGTGGGCCTTTGTCTTGTTCTGGTGGGAGCTTTGTCTTGTTCTGGTGTGGGCCTTTGTCTTGTTCTGGTGTGGAGCTTTGTCTTGTTCTGGTGTGGGCCTTTGTCTTGTTCTGGTGTGGAGCTTTGTCTTGTTCTGGTGTGGGCCTTTGTCTTGTTCTGGTGAGGAGCTTTGTCTTGTTCTGGTGTGGGCCTTTGTCTTGTTCTGGTGTGGGCCTTTGTCTTGTTCTGGTGTGGGCCTTTGTCTTGTTCTGGTGTGGGCCTTTGTCTTGTTCTGGTGTGGGCCTTTGTCTTGTTCTGGTGTGGGCCTTTGTCTTGTTCTGGTGAGGAGCTTTGTCTTGTTCTGGTGTGGGCCTTTGTCTTGTTCTGGTGTGGGCCTTTGTCTTGTTCTGGTGAGGAGCTTTGTCTTGTTCTGGTGTGGGCCTTTGTCTTGTTCTGGTGAGGAGCTTTGTCTTGTTCTGGTGTGGGCCTTTGTCTTGTTCTGGTGTGGGCCTTTGTCTTGTTCTGGTGTGGAGCTTTGTCTTGTTCTGGTGTGGAGCTTTGTCTTGTTCTGGTGTGGGCTTTGTCTTGTTCTGGTGTGGGCCTTTGTCTTGTTCTGGTGTGGGCCTTTGTCTTGTTCTGGTGTGGGCCTTTGTCTTGTTCTGGTGTGGGCCTTTGTCTTGTTCTGGTGTGGGCCTTTGTCTTGTTCTGGTGTGGGCCTTGTCTTGTTCTGGTGTGGGCCTTTGTCTTGTTCTGGTGTGGGCCTTTGTCTTGTTCTGGTGTGGGCCTTTGTCTTGTTCTGGTGAGGAGCTTTGTCTTGTTCTGGTGTGGGCCTTTGTCTTGTTCTGGTGAGGAGCTTTGTCTTGTTCTGGTGTGGGCCTTTGTCTTGTTCTGGTGTGGGCCTTTGTCTTGTTCTGGTGGGGCCTTTGTCTTGTTCTGGTGTGGGCCTTTGTCTTGTTCTGGTGTGGGCCTTTGTCTTGTTCTGGTGTGGAGCTTTGTCTTGTTCTGGTGTGGGCCTTTGTCTTGTTCTGGTGTGGGCCTTTGTCTTGTTCTGGTGTGGAGCTTTGTCTTGTTCTGGTGTGGGCCTTTGTCTTGTTCTGGTGAGGGCTTTGTCTTGTTCTGGTGTGGGCCTTTGTCTTGTTCTGGTGTGGGCCTTTGTCTTGTTCTGGTGTGGGCCTTTGTCTTGTTCTGGTGTGGGCCTTTGTCTTGTTCTGGTGTGGGCCTTTGTCTTGTTCTGGTGTGGGCTTTGTCTTGTTCTGGTGTGGGCCTTTGTCTTGTTCTGGTGTGGGCCTTTGTCTTGTTCTGGTGTGGGCCTTTGTCTTGTTCTGGTGTGGGCCTTTGTCTTGTTCTGGTGTGGGCCTTTGTCTTGTTCTGGTGTGGGCCTTTGTCTTGTTCTGGTGTGGGCCTTTGTCTTGTTCTGGTGTGGGCCTTTGTCTTGTTCTGGTGTGGGCCTTTGTCTTGTTCTGGTGAGGAGCTTTGTCTTGTTCTGGTGTGGGCCTTTGTCTTGTTCTGGTGTGGGCCTTTGTCTTGTTCTGGTGTGGGCCTTTGTCTTGTTCTGGTGTGGGCCTTTGTCTTGTTCTGGTGTGGGCCTTTGTCTTGTTCTGGTGTGGGCCTTTGTCTTGTTCTGGTGTGGGCCTTTGTCTTGTTCTGGTGTGGGCCTTTGTCTTGTTCTGGTGTGGGCTTTGTCTTGTTCTGGTGTGGGCCTTTGTCTTGTTCTGGTGTGGGCCTTTGTCTTGTTCTGGTGTGGAGCTTTGTCTTGTTCTGGTGTGGGCCTTTGTCTTGTTCTGGTGTGGGCCTTTGTCTTGTTCTGGTGTGGGCCTTTGTCTTGTTCTGGTGTGGTGCTTTGTCTTGTTCTGGTGTGGGCCTTTGTCTTGTTCTGGTGTGGAGCTTTGTCTTGTTCTGGTGTGGGCCTTTGTCTTGTTCTGGTGTGGGCTTTGTCTTGTTCTGGTGTGGGCCTTTGTCTTGTTCTGGTGTGGGCCTTTGTCTTGTTCTGGTGTGGGCCTTTGTCTTGTTCTGGTGTGGGCCTTTGTCTTGTTCTGGTGTGGGCCTTTGTCTTGTTCTGGTGTGGGCCTTTGTCTTGTTCTGGTGTGGGCCTTTGTCTTGTTCTGGTGTGGGCCTTGTCTTGTTCTGGTGTGGGCCTTTCTTGTTCTGGTGAGGAGCTTTGTCTTGTTCTGGTGTGGGCTTTGTCTTGTTCTGGTGAGGGCTTTGTCTTGTTCTGGTGTGGGCCTTTGTCTTGTTCTGGTGTGGGCCTTTGTCTTGTTCTGGTGTGGGCCTTTGTCTTGTTCTGGTGTGGGCCTTTGTCTTGTTCTGGTGTGGGCCTTTGTCTTGTTCTGGTGTGGGCCTTTGTCTTGTTCTGGTGTGGGCTTTGTCTTGTTCTGGTGTGGGCCTTTGTCTTGTTCTGGTGTGGGCCTTTGTCTTGTTCTGGTGTGGGCTTTGTCTTGTTCTGGTGTGGGCCTTTGTCTTGTTCTGGTGTGGGCCTTTGTCTTGTTCTGGTGTGGGCCTTTGTCTTGTTCTGGTGTGGGCCTTTGTCTTGTTCTGGTGTGGGCCTTTGTCTTGTTCTGGTGTGGGCCTTTGTCTTGTTCTGGTGTGGAGCTTTGTCTTGTTCTGGTGTGGGCCTTTGTCTTGTTCTGGTGTGGGCCTTTGTCTTGTTCTGGTGTGGGCCTTTGTCTTGTTCTGGTGTGGGCCTTTGTCTTGTTCTGGTGAGGGAGCTTTGTCTTGTTCTGGTGTGGGCCTTTGTCTTGTTCTGGTGAGGAGCTTTGTCTTGTTCTGGTGTGGGCCTTTGTCTTGTTCTGGTGTGGAGCTTTGTCTTGTTCTGGGTGGGTCTTTGTCTTGTTCTGGTGTGGCCTTTGTCTTGTTCTGGTGTGGGCCTTTGTCTTGTTCTGGTGTGGGCCTTTGTCTTGTTCTGGTGTGGGCCTTTGTCTTGTTCTGGTGTGGGCCTTTGTCTTGTTCTGGTGTGGGCCTTTGTCTTGTTCTGGTGTGGGCCTTTGTCTTGTTCTGGTGTGGGCTTTGTCTTGTTCTGGTGTGGGACTTTGTCTTGTTCTGGTGTGGGCCTTTGTCTTGTTCTGGTGTGGGCCTTTGTCTTGTTCTGGTGTGGGCCTTTGTCTTGTTCTGGTGTGGGCCTTTGTCTTGTTCTGGTGTGGGCCTTTGTCTTGTTCTGGTGTGGGCCTTTGTCTTGTTCTGGTGTGGGCCTTTGTCTTGTTCTGGTGTGGGCCTTTGTCTTGTTCTGGTGTGGAGCTTTGTCTTGTTCTGGTGTGGAGCTTTGTCTTGTTCTGGTGTGGGCCTTTGTCTTGTTCTGGTGTGGGCCTTTGTCTTGTTCTGGTGTGGAGCTTTGTCTTGTTCTGGTGTGGAGCTTTGTCTTGTTCTGGTGTGGGCCTTTGTCTTGTTCTGGTGTGGGCCTTTGTCTTGTTCTGGTGTGGGCCTTTGTCTTGTTCTGGTGTGGGCCTTTGTCTTGTTCTGGTGTGGGCCTTTGTCTTGTTCTGGTGTGGGCTTTGTCTTGTTCTGGTGTGGGCCTTTGTCTTGTTCTGGTGTGGGCCTTTGTCTTGTTCTGGTGTGGGTCTTTGTCTTGTTCTGGAGTGGGGCCTTTGTCTTGTTCTGGTGGGCCTTTGTCTTGTTCTAGTGGTGGAGCTTTGTCTGTGTTCTGGTAGGTGGGCCTTTGTCTTGTTCTGGTGTGGGCCTTTGTCCTTGTTCTGGTGTGGGCCTTTGTCTTGTTCTGGTGAGGAGCTTTGTCTTGTTCTGGTGAGGAGCCTTTGTCTTGTTCTGGTGAGGAGCTTTGTCTTGTTCTGGTGTGGGGCCTTTGTCTTGTTCTGGTGTGGGGCCTTTGTCTTGTTCTGGTGTGGGCCTTTGTCTTGTTCTGGTGTGGGCCTTTGTCTTGTTCTGGTGTGGCCCTTTGTCTTGGTTCTAGTGCGGGTGGGGCCTTTGTCTTGTTCTGGTGTGGGCCTTTGTCTTGTTCTGGTGTGGGCCTTTGTCTTGTTCTGGTGTGGAGCTTTGTCTTGTTCTGGTGTGGGCCTTTGTCTTGTTCTGGTGTGGGCCTTTGTCTTGTTCTGGTGTGGGCCTTTGTCTTGTTCTGGTGTGGGCCTTTTTCTTGTTCTGGTGAGGAGCTTTGTCTTGTCTGTACTGGCTCTGTTTTGAGGAGCTTTGTCTTGTTCTGGTGTGGGCTTTGTCTTGTTTCTGGTGTGGGCTTTGTCTTGTTCTGGTGTGGGCTTTGTTCTTGTTCTGGTGTGGGCTTTGTCTTGTTCTGGTGAGGGCATTTGACTTGTTCTGGTGTGGGCCTTTGTCTTGTTCTGGTGTGGGCCTTTGTCTTGTTTGGTGTGGGCCTTTGTCTTGTTCTGGTGTGGGCTTTGTCTTGTTCTTGTGAGGAGCTTTGTCTTGTTCTGTGTGGGCCTTTGTCTTGTTCTGGTGTGAGCCTTTGTCTTGTTCTAGTGTGGGCCTATGTCTTGTTCTGGTGTGGGCCCTTTGTCATGTTCAGTGATGGGCCCTTTGTCTTGTTCTGGTGTGGGCCTTTATCTTGATCTGGTGTGGGCCTATGTCCTTGTTCTGGTCGCTGGTCATTTGTCTTGTTCTGGTGAGGAGCTTTGTCTTGTATCTGTGTGGGCCCTTTGTCTTGTTCTGGTGTGGTGCTTTGTCTTGTTCTGGTGTGGGTCTTTGTCTTGTTCTGGTGTGGGCCTTTGTCTTGTTCTGGTGTGGGCTTTGTCTTGTTCTGGTGTGGGCCTTTGTCTTGTTCTGGTGTGGGTCTTTGTCTTGTTCTGGTGTGGGCTTTGTCTTGTTCTGGTGTGGGCTTTGTCTTGTTCTGGTGTGGGCCTTTGTCTTGTTCTGGTGTGGGCCTTTGTCTTGTTCTGGTGTGGGCCTTTGTCTTGTTCTGGTGTGGGCCTTTGTCTTGTTCTGGTGTGGGCCTTTGTCTTGTTCTGGTGTGGGCCTTTGTCTTGTTCTGGTGTGGGCCTTTGTCTTGTTCTGGTGTGGACTTTGTCTTGTTCTGGTGTGGGCCTTTGTCTTGTTCTGGTGTGGGCTTTGTCTTGTTCTGGTGTGGGCCTTTGTCTTGTTCTGGTGTGGGCCTTTGTCTTGTTCTGTGTGGGCCTTTGTCTTGTTCTGGTGTGGGCCTTTGTCTTGTTCTGGTGTGGGCTTTGTCTTGTTCTGGTGTGGGCCTTTGTCTTGTTCTGGTGTGGGCCTTTGTCTTGTTCTGGTGTGGGCCTTTGTCTTGTTCTGGTGTGGGCCTTTGTCTTGTTCTGGTGTGGGCCTTTGTCTTGTTCTGGTGTGGGCCTTTGTCTTGTTCTGGTGTGGGCCTTTGTCTTGTTCTGGTGTGGGCCTTTGTCTTGTTCTGGTGTGGGCCTTTGTCTTGTTCTGGTGTGGGCCTTTGTCTTGTTCTGGTGTGGGCCTTTGTCTTGTTCTGGTGTGGGCCTTTGTCTTGTTCTGGTGTGGGCCTTTGTCTTGTTCTGGTGTGGGCCTTTGTCTTGTTCTGGTGTGGGCCTTTGTCTTGTTCTGGTGTGGGCCTTTGTCTTGTTCTGGTGTGGGCCTTTGTCTTGTTCTGGTGTGGGCCTTTGTCTTGTTCTGGTGTGGGCCTTTGTCTTGTTCTGGTGTGGAGCCTTTGTCTTGTTCTGGTGTGGGCCTTTGTCTTGTTCTGGTGTGGGCTTTGTCTTGTTCTGGTGTGGGCCTTTGTCTTGTTCTGGTGTGGGCCTTTGTCTTGTTCTGGTGTGGGCCTTTGTCTTGTTCTGGTGTGGGCCTTTGTCTTGTTCTGGTGTGGGCCTTTGTCTTGTTCTGGTGTGGGCCTTTGTCTTGTTCTGGTGTGGGCCTTTGTCTTGTTCTGGTGTGGGCCTTTGTCTTGTTCTGGTGTGGGCCTTTGTCTTGTTCTGGTGTGGGCCTTTGTCTTGTTCTGGTGTGGGCCTTTGTCTTGTTCTGGTGTGGGCCTTTTCTTGTTCTGGTGTGGGCCTTTGTCTTGTTCTGGTGTGGGCCTTTGTCTTGTTCTGGTGTGGGCCTTTGTCTTGTTCTGGTGTGGGCCTTTGTCTTGTTCTGGTGTGGGCCTTTGTCTTGTTCTGGTGTGGGCCTTTGTCTTGTTCTGGTGTGGGCCTTTGTCTTGTTCTGGTGTGGGCCTTTGTCTTGTTCTGGTGTGGGCTTTGTCTTGTTCTGGTGTGGGCCTTTGTCTTGTTCTGGTGTGGGCTTTGTCTTGTTCTGGTGTGGGCCTTTGTCTTGTTCTGGTGTGGAGCCTTTGTCTTGTTCTGGTGTGGGCCTTTGTCTTGTTCTGGTGTGGAGCTTTGTCTTGTTCTGGTGTGGGCCTTTGTCTTGTTCTGGTGTGGGCCTTTGTCTTGTTCTGGTGTGGGCCTTTGTCTTGTTCTGGTGTGGGCTTTGTCTTGTTCTGGTGTGGAGCTTTGTCTTGTTCTGGTGTGGAGCTTTGTCTTGTTCTGGTGTGGAGCTTTGTCTTGTTCTGGTGTGGGCCTTTGTCTTGTTCTGGTGTGGGCCTTTGTCTTGTTCTGGTGTGGGCCTTTGTCTTGTTCTGGTGTGGGCCTTTGTCTTGTTCTGGTGTGGGCCTTTGTCTTGTTCTGGTGTGGGCTTTGTCTTGTTCTGGTGTGGGCCTTTGTCTTGTTCTGGTGTGGGCCTTTGTCTTGTTCTGGTGTGGGCCTTTGTCTTGTTCTGGTGTGGGCCTTTGTCTTGTTCTGGTGTGGGCCTTTGTCTTGTTCTGGTGAGGAGCTTTGTCTTGTTCTGGTGTGGGCCTTTGTCTTGTTCTGGTGTGGGCCTTTGTCTTGTTCTGGTGTGGGCCTTTGTCTTGTTCTGGTGTGGGCCTTTGTCTTGTTCTGGTGTGGGCCTTTGTCTTGTTCTGGTGTGGCCTTTGTCTTGTTCTGGTGTGGGCCTTTGTCTTGTTCTGGTGTGGGCCTTTGTCTTGTTCTGGTGTGGGCCTTTGTCTTGTTCTGGTGTGGGCCTTTGTCTTGTTCTGGTGTGGGCCTTTGTCTTGTTCTGGTGTGGGCCTTTGTCTTGTTCTGGTGTGGGCCTTTGTCTTGTTCTGGTGTGGGCCTTTGTCTTGTTCTGGTGTGGAGCTTTGTCTTGTTCTGGTGTGGGCCTTTGTCTTGTTCTGGTGTGGGCCTTTGTCTTGTTCTGGTGTGGGCCTTTGTCTTGTTCTGGTGAGGAGCTTTGTCTTGTTCTGGTGTGGGGCCTTTGTCTTGTTCTGGTGTGGGCCTTTGTCTTGTTCTGGTGTGGAGCCTTTGTCTTGTTCTGGTGTGGGCCTTTGTCTTGTTCTGGTGAGGAGCTTTGTCTTGTTCTGGTGTGGGCCTTTGTCTTGTTCTGGTGTGGGCCTTTGTCTTGTTCTGGTGTGGGCCTTTGTCTTGTTCTGGTGTGGGCCTTTGTCTTGTTCTAGGTGTGGGCCTTTGTCTTGTTCTGGTGTGGGGTCTTTGTCTTGTTCTGGTGTGGGCCTTTGTCTTGTTCTGGTGTGGGCCTTTGTCTTGTTCTGGTGTGGGCCTTTGTCTTGTTCTGGTGTGGGCCTTTGTCTTGTTCTGGTGAGGAGCTTTGTCTTGTTCTGGTGTGGGCCTTTGTCTTGTTCTGGTGTGGAGCTTTGTCTTGTTCTGGTGTGGGCCTTTGTCTTGTTCTGGTGTGGGCCTTTGTCTTGTTCTGGTGTGGGCCTTTGTCTTGTTCTGGTGTGGGCCTTTGTCTTGTTCTGGTGTGGGCCTTTGTCTTGTTCTGGTGTGGGCCTTTGTCTTGTTCTGGTGTGGGCCTTTGTCTTGTTCTGGTGTGGGCCTTTGTCTTGTTCTGGTGTGGGCCTTTTCTTGTTCTGGTGTGGGCTTTGTCTTGTTCTGGTGTGGGCCTTTGTCTTGTTCTGGTGTGGGCTTTGTCTTGTTCTGGTGTGGGCTTTGTCTTGTTCTGGTGAGGAGCTTTGTCTTGTTCTGGTGTGGGCCTTTGTCTTGTTCTGGTGTGGGCCTTTGTCTTGTTCTGGTGTGGGTCTTTGTCTTGTTCTGGTGTGGAGCTTTGTCTTGTTCTGGTGTGGGCCTTTGTCTTGTTCTGGTGTGGGCCTTTGTCTTGTTCTGGTGTGGGCCTTTGTCTTGTTCTGGTGTGGGCCTTTGTCTTGTTCTGGTGTGGAGCTTTGTCTTGTTCTGGTGTGGGCCTTTGTCTTGTTCTGGTGTGGGCCTTTGTCTTGTTCTGGTGTGGGCCTTTGTCTTGTTCTGGTGTGGGCCTTTGTCTTGTTCTGGTGTGGGCCTTTGTCTTGTTCTGGTGTGGGCTTTGTCTTGTTCTGGTGTGGGCCTTTGTCTTGTTCTGGTGTGGGCCTTTGTCTTGTTCTGGTGTGGAGCTTTGTCTTGTTCTGGTGTGGGCCTTTGTCTTGTTCTGGTGTGGGCCTTTGTCTTGTTCTGGTGTGGGCCTTTGTCTTGTTCTGGTGTGGGCTTTGTCTTGTTCTGGTGTGGGCCTTTGTCTTGTTCTGGTGAGGAGCTTTGTCTTGTTCTGGTGTGGGCCTTTGTCTTGTTCTGGTGTGGGCTTTGTCTTGTTCTGGTGTGGGCCTTTGTCTTGTTCTGGTGTGGGCTTTGTCTTGTTCTGGTGTGGGCCTTTGTCTTGTTCTGGTGTGGGCCTTTGTCTTGTTCTGGTGTGGAGCTTTGTCTTGTTCTGGTGTGGAGCTTTGTCTTGTTCTGGTGTGGGCCTTTGTCTTGTTCTGGTGTGGGACTTTGTCTTGTTCTGGTGTGGGCCTTTGTCTTGTTCTGGTGTGGGCCTTTGTCTTGTTCTGGTGTGGGCCTTTGTCTTGTTCTGGTGTGGGCCTTTGTCTTGTTCTGGTGAGGAGCTTTGTCTTGTTCTGGTGTGGCCTTTGTCTTGTTCTGGTGTGGAGCCTTTGTCTTGTTCTGGTGTGGGCCTTTGTCTTGTTCTGGTGTGGGCCTTTGTCTTGTTCTGGTGTGGGCCTTTGTCTTGTTCTAGTGTGGGCCTTTGTCTTGTTCTGGTGTGGGACTTTGTCTTGTTCTGGTGTGGGCCTTTGTCTTGTTCTGGTGAGGAGCTTTGTCTTGTTCTGGTGTGGGCCTTTGTCTTGTTCTGGTGTGGGCCTTTGTCTTGTTCTGGTGTGGGCCTTTGTCTTGTTCTGGTGTGGGCTTTGTCTTGTTCTGGTGTGGGCCTTTGTCTTGTTCTGGTGTGGGCCTTTGTCTTGTTCTGGTGTGGGCCTTTGTCTTGTTCTGGTGTGGGCCTTTGTCTTGTTCTGGTGTGGGCCTTTGTCTTGTTCTGGTGTGGGCCTTTGTCTTGTTCTGGTGTGGGCCTTTGTCTTGTTCTGGTGTGGGCCTTTGTCTTGTTCTGGTGTGGGCCTTTGTCTTGTTCTGGTGTGGGCTTTGTCTTGTTCTGGTGTGGGCCTTTGTCTTGTTCTGGTGAGGAGCTTTGTCTTGTTCTGGTGTGGGTCCTTTGTCTTGTTCTGGTGTGGGCCTTGTCTTGTTCTGGTGTGGGCCTTTGTCTTGTTCTGGTGTGGGCCTTTGTCTTGTTCTGGTGTGGGCCTTTGTCTTGTTCTGGTGTGGGTCCTTTGTCTTGTTCTGGTGTGGGCCTTTGTCTTGTTCTGGTGTGGGCCTTTGTCTTGTTCTGGTGTGGGCTTTGTCTTGTTCTGGTGTGGGCCTTTGTCTTGTTCTGGTGAGGAGGCTTTGTCTTGTTCTGGTGTGGGCCTTTGTCTTGTTCTGGTGTGGGCCTTTGTCTTGTTCTGGTGTGGGCCTTTGTCTTGTTCTGGTGAGGAGCTTTGTCTTGTTCTGGTGTGGGCCTTTGTCTTGTTCTGGTGAGGAGCTTTGTCTTGTTCTGGTGTGGGCCTTTGTCTTGTTCTGGTGTGGGCCTTTGTCTTGTTCTGGTGAGGAGCTTTGTCTTGTTCTGGTGTGGACCTTTGTCTTGTTCTGGTGAGGAGCTTTGTCTTGTTCTGGTGAGGAGCTTTGTCTTGTTCTGGTGTGGGCCTTTGTCTTGTTCTGGTGTGGGCTTTGTCTTGTTCTGTGTGGGCCTTTGTCTTGTTCTGGTGTGGGCTTTGTCTTGTTCTGGTGTGGGCCTTTGTCTTGTTCTGGTGTGGGCCTTTGTCTTGTTTCTGGTGTGGGCCTTTGTCTTGTTTTGGTGTGGGCCTTTGTCTTGTTCTGGTGTGGGCTTTGTCTTGTTCTAGTGTGGGCCTTTGTCTTGTTTGGTGTGGGCCTTTGTCTTGTTCTGGTGAGGAGCTTTGTCTTGTTCTGGTGTGGGCCTTTGTCCTGTTCTGGCGTGGGCCTTTGTCTTGTTCTGGTGTGGGCCTTTGTCTTGTTCTGGTGTGGGCCTTTGTCTTGTTCTGGTGTGGGCCTTTGTCTTGTTCTGGTGAGGAGCTTTGTCTTGTTCTGGTGTGGGCCTTTGTCTTGTTCTGGTGTGGGCCTTTGTCTTGTTCTGGTGAGGAGCTTTGTCTTGTTCTAGTGTGGGCCTTTGTCTTGTTCTGGTGAGGAGCTTTGTCTTGTTCTGGTGTGGGCCTTTGTCTTGTTCTGGTGTGGGCCTTTGTCTTGTTCTGGTGTGGGTCTTTGTCTTGTTCTGGTGTGGGCCTTTGTCTTGTTCTGGTGTGGGCCTTTGTCTTGTTCTGGAGTGGGTCTTTGTCTTGTTCTGGTGTGGGCCTTTGTCTTGTTCTGGTGTGGGCCTTTGTCTTGTTCTGGTGTGGGTCTTTGTCTTGTTCTGGTGTGGGCCTTTGTCTTGTTCTAATGTGGTCCTTTTTCTTGTTCTGGTGTGGGTCTTTGTCTTGTTCTGGTGTGGGCCTTTGTCTTGTTCTGGTGTGGGCCTTTGTCTTGTTCTGGCGTGGGCCTTTGTCTTGTTCTGGTGTGGGCCTTTTCTTGTTCTGGTGTGGGCCTTTGTCTTGTTCTGGTGAGGAGCTTTGTCTTGTTCTGGTGTGGGCCTTTGTCCTGTTCTGGCGTGGGCCTTTTTTCTTGTTCTGGTGAGGAGCTTTGTCTTGTTCTAGTGTGTGCCTTTGTCTTGTTCTGGTGTGGGCCTTTGTCTTGTTCTGGTGTGGGCCTTTGTCTTGTTCTGGTGTGGGTCTTTGTCTTGTTCTGGTGTGGGCCTTTGTCTTGTTCTGGTGTGGGCCTTTGTCTTGTTCTGGTGTGGGCCTTTGTCTTGTTCTGGTGTGGGCCTTTGTCTTGTTCTGGTGTGGGCCTTTGTCTTGTTCTGGTGTGGGTCTTTGTCTTGTTCTGGTGTGGGCCTTTGTCTTGTTCTGGCGTGGGTCTTTGTCTTGTTCTGGTGTGGAGCTTTGTCTTGTTCTAGTGTGGGCCTTTGTCTTGTTCTGGTGTGGGTCTTTGTCTTGTTCTGGTGTGGGCCTTTGTCTTGTTGTGGTGTGGGTCTTTGTCTTGTTCTGGTGTGGGCCTTTTCTTGTTCTGGTGAGGAGCTTTGTCTTGTTCTGGTGTGGACCTTTGTCTTGTTCTGGTGTGGAGCTTTGTCTTGTTCTATAGTGGGCCTTTGTCTTGTTCTAGTGTGGGCCTTTGTCTTGTTCTAGTGTGGGCCTTTGTCTTGTTCTAGTGTGGGCCTTTGTCTTGTTCTGGTGTGGGTCTTTGTCTTGTTCTGGTGTGGGCCTTTGTCTTGTTCTGGTGTGGGCCTTTGTCTTGTTCTGGTGTGGGCCTTTGTCTTGTTCTGGTGTGGGCCTTTTCTTGTTATGGTGAGGAGCTTTGTCTTGTTCTGGTGTGGGTCTTTGTCTTGTTCTGGTGAGGAACTTTATCTTGTTCTGGTGTGGGCCTTTGTCTTGTTCTGGTGTGGGCCTTTTCTTGTTCTGGTGTGGGCCTTTGTCTTGTTCTGGTGTGGGCCTTTGTCTTGTTCTGGTGTGGGCCTTTGTCTTGTTCTGGTGTGGGCCTTTGTCTTGTTCTGGTGCGGGCCTTTGTCTTGTTCTGGTGTGGGCCTTTGTCTTGTTCTGGTGAGTAGATTTGTCTTGTTCTGGTGTGGGCCTTTGTCTTGTTCTGGTGTGGGCCTTTTTCTTGTTCTGGTGTGGGCCTTTGTCTTGTTCTGGTGTGGGCCTTTGTCTTGTTCTGGTGAGTAGATTTGTCTTGTTCTGGTGTGGACCTTTGTCTTGTTCTGGTGTGGGCCTTTGTCTTGTTCTGGTGTGAAGATTTGTCTTGTTCTGGAGTGGGCCTTTGTCTTGTTCTGGTGTTGTCCTTTGTCTTGTTCTGGTGTGAAGATTTGTCTTGTTCTGGAGTGGGCCTTTTTCTTGTTCTGGAGTGGGCCTTTGTCTTGTTCTGGTGTGGGCTTTTGTCTTGTTCTAGTGTGAAGCTTTGTCTTGTTCTGGTGTGGGCCTTTGTCTTGTTCTGGTGTGAAGCTTTGTCTTGTTCTGGTGTGGGCCTTTGTCTTGTTCTGGTGTGAAGCTTTGTCTTGTTCTGGTGTGGGCCTTTGTCTTGTTCTGGTGTGGACCTTTGTCTTGTTCTGGTGAGGAGCTTTGTCTTGTTCTGGCGTGGGCCTTTGTCTTGTTCTGGTGAGGAGCTTTATCTTGTTCTGGTGTGGGCCTTTGTCTTGTTCTGGTGAGGAGCTTTATCTTGTTCTGGTGTGGGTCTTTATCTTGTTCTGGTGTGGGCATTTGTCTTGTTCTGGTGTGGACCTTTGTCTTGTTCTGGTGTGGGCCTTTGTCTTGTTCTGGTGTGAAGCTTTGTCTTGTTCTGGTGAGGAGCTTTATCTTGTTCTGGTGTGGGCCTTTGTCTTGTTCTGGTGTGGGCCTTTTCTTGTTCTGGTGTGGGCCTTTGTCTTGTTCTGGTGTGGGCCTTTGTCTTGTTCTGGTGTGGGCCTTTGTCTTGTTCTGGTGTGAGCCTTTGTCTTGTTCTGGTGTGGGCCTTTGTCTTGTTCTAGTGTGGGCCTTTGTCTTGTTCTGGTGTGGGCCTTTTTCTTGTTCTGGTGTGGGCCTTTGTCTTGTTCTGGTGTGTGCCTTTGTCTTGTTCTGATGTGGGCCTTTGTCTTGTTCTGGTGTGGGCCTTTGTCTTGTTCTGGTGTGGGCCTTTGTCTTGTTCTGGTGAGGAGCTTTGTCTTGTTCTGGTGATGAGCTTTGTCTTGTTCTGGTGAGGAGCTTTGTCTTGTTCTAGTGTGGACCTTTTCTTGTTCTGGTGTGGGCCTTTATCTTGTTCTGGTGAGGAGCTTTGTCTTGTTCTAGTGTGGGCCTTTGTCTTGTTCTGGTGTGGGCCTTTGTCTTGTTCTAGTGTGGGTCTTTGTCTTGTTCTGGTGAGGAGCTTTGTCTTGTTCTGGTGATGAGCTTTGTCTTGTTCTGGTGAGGAGCTTTGTCTTGTTCTGGTGAGGAGCTTTGTATTGTTCTGGTGAGGAGCTTTGTCTTGTTCTGGTGAGGAGCTTTGTCTTGTTCTGGTGAGGAGCTTTGTATTGTTCTGGTGAGGAGCTTTTTCTTGTTCTGGTGAGGAGCTTTTTCTTGTTCTGGTGAGGAGCTTTGTATTGTTCTGGTGAGGAGCTTTGTATTGTTCTGGTGAGGAGCTTTGTCTTGTTCTGGTGAGGAGCTTTGTATTGTTCTGGTGAGGAGCTTTGTCTTGTTCTGGTGAGGAGCTTTGTATTGTTCTGGTGAGGAGCTTTTTCTTGTTCTGGTGAGGAGCTTTGTCTTGTTCTGGTGTGGGCCTTTGTCTTGTTCTGGTGTGGGCCTTTGTCTTGTTCTGGTGTGGGCCTTTTCTTGTTCTGGTGTGGGCCTTTATCTTGTTCTGGTGTGGGCCTTTGTCTTGTTCTGGTGTGGGCCTTTGTCTTGTTCTAGTGTGGGCCTTTGTCTTGTTCTGGCGTGGGTCTTTGTCTTGTTCTGGTGTGGGCCTTTGTCTTGTTCTGGTGTGGAGCTTTGTCTTGTTCTGGTGTGGACCTTTTCTTATTCTGGTGAGGAGCTTTGTCTTGTTCTGGTGTGGGCCTTTGTCTTGTTCTGGTGTGGGCCTTTGTCTTGTTCTAGTGAGGAGTTTTGTCTTGTTCTGGTGTGGGCCTTTGTCTTGTTCTGGTGAGGAGCTTTGTCTTGTTCTGGTGTGGGCCTTTGTCTTGTTCTGGCGTGGGCCTTTGTCTTGTTCTGGTGTGGGCCTTTGTCTTGTTCTGGAGTGGGCCTTTGTCTTGTTCTGGTGTGGGCCTTTGTCTTGTTCTGGTGTGGGCCTTTGTCTTGTTCTAGTGTGGGTCTTTGTCTTGTTCTGGTGTGGGCCTTTGTCTTGTTCTGGTGAGGAGCTTTGTCTTGTTCTAGCGTGGGCCTTTGTCTTGTTCTGGTGTGGGCCTTTGTCTTGTTCTAGTGTGGGCCTTTGTCTTGTTCTGGTGTGGAGCTTTGTCTTGTTCTAGTGTGGGCCTTTGTCTTGTTCTGGTGTGGGTCTTTGTCTTGTTCTAGCGTGGGTCTTTGTCGTGTTCTAGAGTGGGCCTTTGTCTTGTTCTAGCGTGGGCCTTTGTCTTGTTCTGGTGTGGGCCTTTGTTTTGTTCTGGTGTGAACCTTTGTCTTGTTCTGGTGTGGGCCTTTGTCTTGTTCTGGTGTGGAGCTTTGTCTTGTTCTGGTGTGAAGCTTTGTCCATAGTAGATGGAAAATCAGGTGTGGGAGGTGGTGGGGGCAGTTGGGGGAGGGCGAAGGGTGGTGAGGCGGAGAGGAAGCATAAACGTGAATTCCTGACATGTGCTCCTGGTGGGCGAAGCCTCACGCCAAGCACACCCCTAATAAGTACCAGCCGTCCCAATACTTCACCAGCTTGCCTTCCTTTGTATAACTAACATTAGCTGTGTACATGGGGGTCAGGCTCCACTGTTCACTTGGATTTTGCCCTCTCCACATCCCCCCACCCTATAAGGGTTAGATTATGAGGAGAGATTACATAGACTAGGCTTCTATTCCCTGGAATATAGAAGGTTATGGGGTGATTTGATTGAGGGTTTTCGGATTTTGAAAGGAATTGTTAGGGTCGATAGAGAGAAACTTTTTCTGCTGGTGGGGGGAGGACTAGAACAAGGGGACATGACCTTAAAATCAGAGCTAGGCTTTTCAGGAGAGACGTTAGGCAACATTTCTTCAAACACAGGGGGGTCGAAGTGTGCAACTCTCTCCCACAAAAAGCAGTAGATTCCAGCTCAATTAATAATTTTAAATCTGAGATCGATAGATTTTTGCTTGCCAAGGGTATTAAGGGATTATAGAGCCAAGGCGGGTGGATGGAGTTAGGATACAGATCAGCCATGATTTTATTGATGGGCAGAACTGACTCGAGGGGCAGAATGGCCTCCACCTGTTCTTGTGTTCCTATGTTTCCAAGTTAGGATCACAACTTCCTTCTCCACTCCTCATTCATAGGATGTTCCTCTCTCTGCTGCTTAAACAAAGGTGTGAATGTATTCATTTTAAAAGGGTTCACATACAACAACAACTTGCATTTATATAGTGCCTTTAACATAGTAAAACGTTCCAAGGCACCTCACAGGAGCGATTATCAAACAAAAACCTGACACCGAGCCAAAGATGAAGACTTTAGGACAGGTGACCAAAAGCTTGGTCAAAGAGGTAGGTTCTAAGCTAAGTCTTAAAAGAGGGAAAAGAGGTGAAGAGGTTTGGGGAGTGAATTCCAGAGCTGAGGGCCCAGGCAGCTGAAGGCACGGCCGCCAATGGTGGGGCGAAGGAGGCGGGGGATGGACAAGAAGCCAGAATTGGAGGAGCGCAGAGATCTCGGGGGGTTGTGGGGCTGGAGGAGGTTACTGAGATAGGGAGGGCGAGGCCATGGAGGGATTTGAACGCAAGGATGAGGACTTTAAGATCAAGATGTTAAAAGCGGAGGGCCGAGGAATATCATGCGAACCATTGAGGCTCCATACAGCAATATATCCAGCAGCCATTTTAGACACTGAAGGCTCAAAGCACATTTTATTTCTAACAATTCTAGGGCACCAGTCATTTTATTATCATGTAAAATGTGATTCACAGTCAGAAAGATCAAAAAAAAATCTGTTGTGCATAAACAATTGGCACAGGGGACAATTGAGTCGAATGGGCCCATACTCTCTGGAGTTTAGAAGAATGAGAGCTGATCGCATTGAAACGTGTAAATTCCTCGAGGGATTGACAGGGTAGATGCTGAGAGGCTGTTTCCCATGGCTGAGGAGTCTAGAACCAAGGGGCATAGTCTCAGGATAAGGGGTCGGTCATTTAAGACTGAGATGAGGAGGAATTTCTTCACTCAGAGGGTTGTGAATCTTTGGAATTCTCTGCCCCAGAGGGCTGTGGATGCTCAGTCATTGAGTATATTCAAGACAGAGATCAATAGATTTTTGGACTCTAGGGGAATCAAGGGATCTGGGGATCGGCCGGGAAAGTGGAGTTGAGGTCGATGATCAGCCATGATCTTATTGAATGGCGGAGCAGGCTCGAAGGGCCGTATGGCCTACTCTTGCTCCTATTTCTTATGTTCTTATGTTCTTCAGCCAATTTTCTGTGTTTCTGTTTGTTTTCTAAAAGGACAGTGTTTAGTATGTAAGAAAGTAATAGTGGAAACAGGAATTTTTAAGTACACTATATACTTCTGAGCTGGTATGGTTGTAATTATAACAGATGCAGTAGCTCTGTAACGGAGATGGAAATATCTTATGTCTGACAAGGTTTGATTTTTTTATTACATTCTAAGAACGCAATTACAAGATTCCTTCTTTATGTCCTGTCCTTTACGATTGACCTTCACCTGTGTTTGATTATGAAAATCATAAACACTCTTTTCTTCCATGTCATACTGTGGGCTGTTTCTTGATGGACTTTTTCGATGTGCTACCGAGCTAGTTTGTGACTGCTTTTTATGTGAAGAACATAGACAAGGAAGATTTTGCATTGATTTTAGTCGCAAGCTGCTGGGATGACAGAGAAGATGAAAAAGAAACAACTTGCATCTATCGTATCCTCAGGATGTCCCAAAGTGCTTTCCAATCAATGGATCACTTTGGAAGTGCAGTCACATTCATGCAGTTAAACACGACAGCCAAATTGTGTCCAGCAATGTCCCACAAACCACCAATGAAATGATTGCCTGTTTAATCTGGGGTTTTTTGGTGATGTTGGTAGAGTGAGGAATGCGTGTCAAGAACTTCCTGTTCTTCTTCAAAAAGTCCATGGATCTGAACAGCAGCCTCTGTTTAACGTCTCATCCGAAAGACGGCACCTCTGACAGTGCAGCACTCCCTCAGTACTGCCCCTCCGACAGTGCGACGCTCCCTCAGTACTGACCCTCCGACAGTGCGGCGCTCCCTCAGTACTGCCCCTCCGACAGTGCAGCACTCGCTCAGTACTGTCCCTCCGACAGTGCAGCGCTCCCTCAGAACTGCCCCTCCGACAGTGTAGCGCTCCCTCAGGACTGCCCCTCCGACAGTGCAGCACTCCCTCAGTACTGCCCCTCCGACAGTGCAGCACTCCCTCAGTACTGCCCCTCCGACAGTGCAGCACTCCCTCAGTACTGCCCCTCCGACAGTGCAGCACTCCCTCAGTACTGCCACTCCGACAGTGCAGCGCTCCCTCAGAACTGCCTCTCTGACAGTGCAGCACTCCCTCAGTACTGTCCCTCCGACAGTGCAGCGCTCCCTCAGAACTGCCCCTCCGACAGTGTAGCGCTCCCTCAGTACTGCCCCTCCGACAGTGCAGCACTCCCTCAGTACTGCCCCTCCGACAGTGCAGCACTCCCTCAGTACTGCCCCTCCGACAGTGCAGCACTCCCTCAGTACTGCCACTCCGACAGTGCAGCGCTCCCTCAGAACTGCCTCTCTGACAGTGCAGCACTCCCTCAGTACTGCCCCTCCGACAGTGCGGCACTCCCTCAGTACTGCCCCTCCGACAGTGCAGCGCGCCCTCAGTACTGCCCCTCCGACAGTGTGGCGCTCCCTCAGTACTGCCCCTCCGACAGTGCAGCGCTCCCTCAGTACTGCCCCTCCGACAGTGCAGCGTTCCCTCAGTACTGCCCCTCCGACAGTGTGGCGCTCCCTCAGTACTGCCCCTCCGACAGTGCAGCGCTCCCTCAGTACTGCCCCTCCGACAGTGCAGCACTCCCTCAGTACTGCCCCTCCGACAGTGTGGCACTCCCTCAGTACTGCACTGGAGTGTCAGCCTAGATTTTTGTGCTCAAGTCTCTGGAGTGGGACTTGAACCCACGACCTTCTGATTCAGGGCAAGAGTGCTACCCACGGAGCCACGGCTCATTAAAATGCAGCTTGGAAATAGCAAAGATTCTGGATTTGCTATTTGTGCTTTTTATTCATTAATAAGGAAAACAATTTCATCTCATTCCAAAATACAGGAGTCTCCATTTTCTGCTTGTGGCGAGATTCCCAGGAGTGGACAGTGGGGTTGGCGTCAAACTCCACTGACTGATGGTGATATCACTCGATCAGATCAAACAGGCCCAGCTCTCTACAGGAATGTAGGAATCTGAAACAGTTTGATTTTTAGGATCTATTTACTCTGTGTTATTTATTTATTGTTTTGCAAACTTTATAAAGAGAGATTTATTCGTAAGACGGATCTCTGGTTCGTTCCACTTTTGGATCAGCCCTTGCTGGCCCTTTAGCTCTGCTGTTACTGATAGATGATGCAAAGTTATAGAACTGTGCGCCTTGACAAATCAAGCTGGATCAGGTAATATGTTCTTAACTGTAAGAAAGACTATGATTGGTAATTTACTTATATAATATGGATGTAGAAGTCAAGATATCCAGACAAAATTGGACGTATCGGGCGGGGGTGTACAATGGGCAGTAGCAGATGGGCCTTACTCTGTATTTTAGTGATGTTGATTGAGGGATAAATATTGGCCAGGACACTGAGGAGAACTCCCTTGCTCTTCTTCGAAATAGTGTCATGGGATCTTTTATGTCCAACTTAGGGAGCTGACGGGGCCTCGGTTTAACATCTCATCCGAAAGGCAGCACCTCCGACAGTGCGGCATTCCCTCAGTACTGCCCCTCCGACAGTGCGGCGCTCCCTCTGCACTGTCCCTCCGACAGTGCGGTGCTCCCTCAGCACTGCCCCTCTGCCAGTGCGGCGCTCCCTCAGCACTGCCCCTCTGCCAGTGTGGTGCTCCCTCAGTACTGCCCCTCCGACAGTGTAGCACTCCCTCAGTACTGCCCCTCCGCCAGTGCAGCGCTCCCTCAGTACTGCCCCTCCGACAGTGCAGCGCTCCCTCAGTACTGCCCCTCCGACAGTGCAGCGCTCCCTCAGTACTGCTCCCCCGCCAGTGCAGCGCTCCCTCAGTACTGCCCCTCCAACAGTGCGGCGCTCCCTCAGTACTGCCCCTCCGCCTGTGTGGCACTCCCTCAGTACTGCACTGGAGTGTCAGCCTGGATTTTTATGCTCAACTCCCTGGAGCAGGACTTGAACCCACAACCTTCTGACTCCGAGGTGAGAGTGCTGCCCACTGAGCCAGAGCTGACAAAAACTTGGCCGAAGAGGTAGTTTTTAAGGAATGTCTTAGAGGAGGAGAGAGAGGCAGAGATGCTGGCCTCCCTAGTTCTGCCCTCCATAAACTTGAGGTCATCTAAAACATGGCTCTCCGTGTCCTAACCGCTCACCCGTCATCCCTGAGCTCGCTGACCTACTCAGGCTTCCAGTTATCACCGTCTCGACTTTAAAATTCTTATCCTTGCTTTCAAATCCCTCCATGGCCTTGCCCCTCTCTATCTCTGTAACCTCCTCCAGCCCCACAACCCCCCTAGAATCTGCGCTCTGCCTATTCTGGCCTTTTGCACATCGCTCCATCATTGCCGGCCGTGCTTTCAGCTGCCTAGACCCTAAGCTCTGGAATTCTCTCCCTAAACCTCTCCGCCTCTCTCCCTCTCTCTCCTCCTTTAAGACGCTCCTTAAAACCTACCTCTTTGACCAAGCTTTTGGTCACCTGTCCTAATATTTCTGTGGCTCGGTGCCAAATTTTTTTTTCGATAACGCTCCTGGGACGTTTTATTATGTTAAAGGTGATATATAAATATAAGTTGTTGTTGTTGTTGACATTCCCAGTGCGGTATTGAGGGAGTGCTGCACTGTTGGAGGGGCAGTACTGAGGGAGCGTCGCACTGTCAGAGGGGCAGTACTGAGGGAGTGCTGCATTGTTGGAGGGGCAGTACTGAGGAAGCGCTGCACTGTCGGAGGGGCAGTACTGAGGGAGTGCTGCACTGTCAGAGGGGCAGTACTGAGGGAGCGCCACACTGTCGGAGGGGCAGTACTGAGGGGGCGCTGCACAGTCGAAGGGGCAGTTCTGAGGGAGTGCTGCACTGTCAGAGAGGCAGTACTGAGGGAGCGCCGCACTGTCGGAGGGGCAGTACTGAGGGAGCGCTCACTGTTGGAGGGGCTGCACTGGCGGAGGGCTGCACTGTCGGAGGGGCAGTACTGAGGGAGCGCTGCACTGTCAGAGGAGCAGTACTGAGCGAGTGCTACACTGGCGGAGGGCCAGTACTGAGGGAGCGCTGCACTGTTGGAGGGGCAGTACTGAGGAAGCGTCGCACTGTCAGAGGGGCAGTACTGAGGGAGCGTCGCACTGTCGGAGGGACAGTACTGAGGGAGTGCTGCACTGTCGGAGGGTCAGTACTGAGGGAGTGCTGCACTGTCGGAGGGGCAGTACTAAGGGAGCGCCGCACTGTCGGAGGGGCAGTACTGAGGAAGCGCTGCACTGTCAGAGGGGCAGTACTGAGGGATTGCTGCACTTTCGGAGGGGCAGTACTGAGGGAGCGCTACACTGTCGGAGGGGCAGTACTGAGGGAGCGCTGCACTGTCAGAGGGGCAGTACTGAGGCAATGCTGCACTGTCAGAGGTGCCGTGTTTCAGATGAGATGTTAAACCGAGACCTCGTCTGCCTGTTCAGGTGGGTGAAATGCTCACTGTCTAAAGCAAAAGACCCACTGGCATTTAAATGACTGATTCCACTCAGCATCTCAGAGACCCAGATCCTGCTGTCTCTCAATCCTCTCTTTATCCCAGAATAAAATATGTTCAAATCTGTCTTCATAAAATCCTAAATCCAATAATTATCCTCAGCACTCTCTGAATCCGCTGCAATGCACCAATTTCCTTTCAACAATAACAACAACACCTTGTATTTATATAGCGCCTTTAACGTAGTATAACTTCCCAAGGTGCTTCACAGGAGTATTTTAAGACAAAAATTTGACACCGAGCCACATAAGGAGAAATTAGGGCGGAGCTTGGTCAAAGAGGTAGGTTTTAAGGAGTGTCTTAAAGGAGGAGAGAGAGGTCGCGAGGCGGAGAGGTTTAGGGAGGGAATTCCCGCGCTTAGGGCCCAGGCAGCTGAAGGCACAGCCGCCAAAGGTTGAGCGATTATAATCAGTGATGCTCAAGAGGCCAGAATTAGAGGAGCGCAGATATCTCGGGGGGTTGTGGGACTGAAGGAGATTACAGAGATAGGAAAGGGTGAGGCCATGGAGGGATTTGAAAACAAGGATGAGAATTTTGAAATCGAGGTGTTGCTTAACCGGGAGCCAATGTAGGTCAGCGAGCACAGGGGTGATGGGCGAACGGGACTTGGTGCGAGTTAGGACACGGGCAGAAGAGTTTTGGATGAGCTCAAGTTTACGTAGGGTAGAATGTGGGAGACTGGCCAGGATTGCGTTGGAATAGTTAAGTCGAGAGGTACCAAAGGCATGGATGAGAGTTTCAGCAGCAGATGAGCTGAGGCAGGGGTGTAGTCTGGCGATGTTACGGAGGTGGAAGTTGCCGGTCTTGATGGTGGCGCGGATATGTGGTCAGAAGCTCATTTCAGGGTCAAATATGACACCAAGGTTGTGAACAGTAACTTTCAAAGACAAGATGCCTCCAATGGTTCCTTTATCTGTCCCGTTGACAGTACAAGTCAGGAGAAGTCATCAGACACAGATGTTTGATGTGGGGGAAGGGCTGAAGACTTGGAAAGAGGCAACCTCCTGGTAGAAATGGGTTCTGCTCCAAATTCTGGCCCTCGCCTATAGATCCCGATTTTAATTTCGGGCCCTGTGAAGTTTTGTGGGTGAAATTGATCTTCGGGAGATGCATTGGACACTGCACCTGAATTTCTCTCCCAAATACTTTGATAGAAAAGAAAATCAGCACGTTGTCAAACAGGCTGCCGATTCTCTGTGAGCCCGAACTGGCAAAGACCAATTTCACCCCCTATAATTCTAAGTTGCAATTAATTATAATTATACTGCATTAATTTGGTTTTTGTTCTCGTATTATCTCATTTCAGTTTTTACATTCCCATTGTGCTGTTACATCTAGGAGGCTGGAGATTGTCATGACCTAACTTGAATTCTATCATCTTAAGCTCAATTTATACAGCGGTGCTAAATTTCTGCGATGGAGAGCGAAAGCCAGGAGATATATTTATTAATATATTAATCAGAGAAGATGAGGGGTTAAGTCCGATATAATGTAGGGCAGACTGAGGCTGGAAGGGTAATAAGGTAGTTCAGGAAAAAGTGATAAAAATGATGCCAAGCTGGTTAATTGTCCAGTTAAAATTTACCGTGCATAATTGGAGCCTCCAATACAAAGTCATTTCCTGGAAAATCAAAGAAATTAATCAAAGTTAAAGGAAAAACACTTCAGATGCTGGAAATCTGTAACTAAAACCAGAAAATGCTGGAAACACTCAGGAGGCCAGGAAGCATCTATGGAGAGAATGGACAGGTTCACAGCTCAGGTGTGGACATCAAACAGAAGAGATGAGCAGGTCTACTACTAAGAGCATAAAGAAAGGGGCGTACATAAGTATATGGCAAACTGGCAAACAAAGCAATGACATCGCAGGTCACCCGCATCCAGTAGTAGACAGAAGCATTGAAGAAATAAAAGACATTAAAGAGACAAAGTGGGAAAAATTGGTTCGCGACTATTTTGGGTCGCTAATGTCGCCTGGGCGCTAAATTTAGCACCTGGCGAAAAATAGCCCCGGCGATCGCTAACTTCAGTTTTTGTGCCCCAAGAGGGAGGTGCAGCTAATTCAAGCATTCCACAACCTTCATATCGCATGGAAGGGCTCTTCCCCTCATTAAAGGGGAGGGCCCAAGCCCACAGTTCTGCGGGGCCCTACCTGGACCACCGGGGAACGGGGTGCCGTGCCTCAAGAGCAGTGCCGGGCTGCCATATCGCGGCACGGACCCCGCGTTGAAAGACACAACTGGCCGCGACAAGTAAGTCGAACAATTTGTTTTCCCCGCCCGCCGCCTCCCCTTTACTTAGCGCCCCGCGAGGCTGCTGCCGCTCGGTTCCCGCCCCCTGACTCGGTCGCTGCCATCGCCCGGTGCAGATTCAGGGGACGGGGGCCAATTTTGCAGGTGGGGTGAAAACGCTGCTGAATTTAGCAGGAGTCGTTTGCGGCACTGCGTCCGGGCGCAAAGTCATTTGCGCCCCATTAGCGCCCCCCCCCCCGGGACGCTAACAGGAGGCGCAAAGTATCGAAGGAACTGAGAGGCTGGGGAAAATGTGAGAAAATGGGAGAGATGGTTCCTGAAGCTTGCGTTGATCTTCATTGGGTCCAATGACAGAGAGGCTGGAATGGGAATGGGAGGGGGAGTTAAAGTGGTGATTCACAGGCAGCTCAGGGTCGCACTTGTGGACAGAAGGAGGGGTTCGGCTAATCTGTGTTAGGTCTCCCAATATAGAAGGGACCTGATGAAGAGAGTTAATATATGGCCTCAGCTGAATTGATACTCACCGGTAGATCTCCAATTATTCACAATGAGTCAGAGGATATGCTATTTTATAATAATAGCAGACAGGAATTTTGCACCCCCATGTAAGACTTTTAATACGATATATAGATGGTTTCAGAGTTTCAATATTTCAGTTGGGTGAAGAACATTGGCCCAAAATTTCATAGAATCTTAGAATCATAGAAATTCACGGCACAGAAGGAGGCCATTCGGCCCATCATCTCCGTGCCGGCCGACAAAGAGCTATCCAGCCTAATCCCACTTTCCAGCACTTGGTCCGTAGCCCTGTAGGTTACGGCACTTCAAGTGCATATCCAGTAATTTTTAAATGTGGTGAGGGTTTCTGCCTCGACCACCCTTTCAGGCAATGAGTTTCAGACCCCCACCACCCTCTGGGTGAAAAGATTTCTCCTCAAATCCCCTCTAAACTTCCGACCTATTACTTTAAATCTATGCCCCCTGGTTATAGACCCCTCTGCTAAGGGAAATAGGTCCTTCCTATCCACTATATCTAGGCCCCTCATAATTTTATATGCCTCAATTAAGTCTCCCCTCAGCCTCGTCTGTTCCAAAGCAAACAACCCCAGCCTATCCAATCTTTCCTCATAGCTAAAATTCCCCAGCCTAGGCAACATCCTCGTAAATCTCCTCTGCACACTCTCTCGTGCAATCACATCTTTCCTGTAATGTGGTGACCAGAACTGCATGCAGTATTCTAGCTGTGGCCTAACTAGTGTTTTATACAGTTCAAGCATAACCTCCCTGCTCTTATATTCTATGATGCGGAGATGCCGGTGTTGGACTGGGGTGGACAAAATTGAGAGGTCGCACAACACCAGGTTATAGTCCAACAGTTTTATTTGAAATCACAAGCTTTCGGAGCTTACTACTCCTTCGTCGGGTGAAGTAAAAAGATACAGATGTGATTCCCAGTAAAAAAGTAAAATTTTTCCCAGTAAAAAAGTAAAAATTTTAAAGCTTATCGTTTTACATACAGACGGCAGCTTTTGACACATTAGACCCCCTGCGACTCCACCTCATTGTCTCAGTTGTATCTTGCTATGTCTTTGATGTGGTACCTTCCTGGCTGACCTGATTAACTTTATCACACCTCGGCAGATAGTCAGGATGATTTAATTTAGTTGTCTGCAATTGTAAGGTACACATGCATTGTTCTCTATCTATATATGCTTTGGCGATTCTGTATCTTTTTACTTCACCCGACGAAGGAGTAGTAAGCTCCGAAAGCTTGTGATTTCAAATAAAACTTTTGGACTATAACCTGGTGTTGTGCGACCTCTTATATTCTATGCCTCAGCTAATAAAGACAAGTATTCCGTATCCCTTCTTAACCACCTTATCTACCTGTCCTGCTACCTTCAGGGATACGTGGACATGCACTCCAAGGTCCCTCTGATCTTCTGCACTTCTCAGTGTCCTACCATTTATTGTGTATTCCCTTGCCTTGTTAGCCCTCCCCAAATGCATTACCTCACACTTCGCCAGATTGGATTCCATTTGCCACTGTTCTGCTTTTTTTTTACTTTCCCTTCCTGTCTCTTTTTTCTCTTTCTCTTAATCCAATCTTTCTTTCCCTCTCTTTATTCCTCTTGCTGTACTGATTTGACATTGAACTCACCCACTCTAAGTTACACTTCCTTCTCAGTCCTTGCATTGTTAATTTCGCAATCCTTTAATCTGATTGGTTAAGGAGACACCCTGTTGGTAACCCTGTTCACTCGGGTCCCAGATGCCCAGTTTCCCTTGCTGTGCCATTATCAGCAACTTACAGCCCAAAAAAATGAAAAAACCTAAACGTGCAGGGGCAAGTCCAACTAATGGCAGACGCCATTAGATGCCCTGCTACTGCAAAGTATGGCCCATTATCTCAGGTTTTTTCACCTGTCCCCAACATGCAATGAAGGAGCCGACATCAACTCTCATAAGGGTCATTTGACAACAAGAAAAGTCTTGAAACCAAACAAGTTACAGTTCCATCTCTTTCCGCACATATTGCTTCCGACTTGTTACAGTGTGATAGCAAAATTCCGGAGCTTCTGGATTGTGACTGAAATATGACCCTCGAGTTTTCTTGTGTTAATGGCGCCCCATGAATAATAAGGACATGATGGCATGATTGGTTTGGCAAGTTCATGGAGGACTGGTTACCAGGCGGCAGAGATGGTACGTCTTATTCTGTGCTGTATGACCCATGTCCGTCGACCAGTAGAAGTTTTATGTTGCGGGTGTCAGTGAACAATAAGGAGGCACTTCTCCTCAGATAACTCCCTGCTGATAGGAGCAGTGGGAGTGTGGGGGGCGAGTGGGAATGAAAGGGTTCAGACTGTCAGTAAATTCACAGCCGACCTGGTATCTATTAAAAAATGGCTCTTTGCTGTTTGGTGCTGTAACCAATTCTGCATTTTCTATTGAGGGGTTTATTGCTTGTGAGCATTTATTAGGGATAGCGGCCTAGAAGTTTGTCTCAGACGGTGGCGCAAAATGGGCGGTATCGGATCGGTCGCTCGTTACACGAGGTTGACTGCAGTGGAACTGAATATCCGGCGCTGCGTATAACGAGCGGCCAATCCGATACCACCCGTTACGCCTCTGCCCGAGATGAATTTCTAGGCCCTAGAATGATAGAATCTTACAGCACAGAAGGACGTCATTCGGCCCACCGTGCCTGTGCTCTTTGAAAGCTATCCCATTCTCCCCCTCGCCTTGCACCATGAGCTAGTTTGGTATTATATGAGTTTTGAAATCCTCTTATTCCATCAGTGCTAGAAATGTAAAAACACCAACAGAGGGTTAACACCGTACACTGTCCATTCCTGTCTCTGTAAAATCAACTGCGACAGGTCTGCAACACAAACGCCTGCTAAGCGCTGTGCAACACTCTATGCTAATTGTCCCATCTGCCTTTTAATTGGCTTAAACGAGGCTTGAAATATTTAGTCTTTGCTCCACTGTTCCAACCTCCCTTTGAGACAAGTTAGGGAAATATCACAAGGGTGCATTGTTGCTTTCTGACTTTCTGCGTAGATGTTCAATTAAATATATTAATTATTCAAATCATTGCTTCTGAGGTTACCTGTTCTCCAGAATTAGCATGAATCAGATGTGAAAGAATAGAAGGTTTGAAACGTTTAAAGCTGATGGATCTTGTATATTCACACTGATTCTGGGTAAAACCAGTCACGCTGAGGGTTGCATTCCTCTTCCAACCTCGCCTACCCCCTGCTGTGCTCCACTCATGAGGACGGAAAGGGCGCTATAAAAATGCAAGTCCTTCCTCCCTCCTGGACAGCAATGTCTAGACCAGTCCCTGTCTAGACCAGTCCCTGTCTAGACCAGTCCCTGCCCCAAACCCGCCGCCTTTTCTTGACACATCAAAGGATTCTCACCCTGGGAAATGTGCTGTCAAATCTGTCTCAGAGCCTTGCGTGGTTCAGTGCTTTAGGGAAGCTCAATGGGGGAGACATTCGGTGACGCCCCCGTTGGGGTGCTAACTTCGCTGGGGAGCTACTTTTAACGCCCCAAAAAAGTTAGCGCCCCAAGCAGGAGGCGGGGCACTACTGGAAGCGCTTCCCCTCTTTCTTGGGACGCTCCCAGTGAATTTCGTGGCGCTGCGTGCAACAGGCCTCCCTCCCCTGATTAAAAGGGAGGGGCCTAGCGCTGCGCGCACCGGGGCCCTGCTGGACCACCAGGGAGCGGGGTGCCGGGGAAACAGCTGAGCGATCGTGGCCGGCACCCCGAGAAAAAATGGGAAGGGGGCAGGTGCTGGCAGTTGGCCAAAATAAAATGGCCACCCGACACCTGCCCTTTAATTTGCGCCGCCGTGGCATATCATCCGGCGGTAGGTCAGGGGTCGCAACTGAAGTTTGTGGCCGGGGCGCGAGCGGGGCGCTGCGCATGACGATGACATCATCAGCGGCGGCGCAGCAGCGCGGGGCGTTACCGGATACCGTCGCCACTAACCTCCCGCTGAATTTCGTGGGAGGCGTTAGCAGTGCCGCGCCCGGGCGCTAGGGGCTTTGCGTCCTGGTAGCGCCTCCTGGGGGCGCTAAGGAGAGGCGCATAGCAACCCAATTTTTCCCCCTATGTTTTCTATAACAATTGGGAAGCAATACCAGAATGAAACAGAGAGGCCTAGAAATTGGATGGTGCTGTGCCAGTTTTATAGACATAAAACAGGCACCTAAGGGTCCAATATGACAGGTGGTATGCACGCGCTCACTCTGCACCGCCCGCCATATTGGTTAAGGCTGCTCTGTCGGGGTCCAGGCTACGTGCCTGAAACAGGCGGTAGACCCTTTGCATATGCAAATCGTTGGCCTAGTGCCTGTTTGAGGCCCCGTTTGCAACATTCAAATTGCGTTTATTCATAGTGTGCGCCGAGCGTGTTGCGGTCAGTTCCTTCATCCACTTAACAGCCAAACCAGCCGTCCTTAAAGGGCCACCGCTCGCCCCCTTCCCCACCCCCCATTGCCTCATCCCCCCATTCCAGACTCTCCTGAGGACCCCGGCCGGTATCTGAGCAGGCCGATCTTCTCCCCCCCCCACCTCCCCCGCCTCCTCCCTGGGGCCACCACTGGCCGTTAGTTCTTGACCATTGAACTATTTGACCCTTAGTGTCAGGTCATGGAAGGCGCTATACAAATATAAGTCCTTCTTTAGCTTTTGCAATGATAACGGAGCAGTTGATTAATTACCAACTAATTGATAGTGATTGATTGATTGCCATGATTAGCCGACAACTCCATTCTCGTTGTACCAGGATGGCAGGAGGCCAACTAAATGTCCCTTGGCCTTTTTTTCGTCTAGCAGAGGCTGTGTCCCTGAGATGTGAGACCTGCTGTTGCACAGAATCAACGGCAACTATCTCCTGTATCCATTCACAGATAAATTATACAGAAGCCAAAACCGTCAGCTCACAATTTATCTGTAAGGCTCTAATTAATGTACTGATTAGTAAGAAGGGCAGGATCCAGTTCATAATCGCGCCAGAGATTTAATAATCAGAAGCTGCTGATTACAACCAGTGTAGTGTGAAAATTATTGTATGCCCCGCAGGAAGGAGCCTCGGTGGAGCAGCTTCCTCCAGTTTGGTGCGTGTAGGTGAACTGAGTATTTATCGTCTCCAAAAAGCCATTGGGTATTTATCCTGTACTGGTGCCTGCAGTCTTTCTGTGGGGGGTGGGGGAGTTCATCCTTTTTGTGATTTGTTTTGTATTATGGCTAAATGGTTTTACGCTCAGTTTTGAAGAAATAGTTTTCATTTTTTTTTTCTTTCCGAATAAATGCTTAGAGGTTTGGGAGCCCCCCCTGTGGATTTCAAACATCAGAGCTCCTGAGAGCTGGCTTTAATTAGAACCAGTAGAAAATGCCCGTAGCCTCACATTGCAGGACTTGTACCCGTTAGTTCGAGCGTGTATGTTTTATATTGCTGGAAAAAGTGCTGTGTTTAGACTAGTTTATACCACAAAGAGAAATGTTTCAGATCCAGCAATTAATTTGCAAGCTACAAGTGCTGAACACTTAAACTTAGACAGCATGGCTTTCAGTACACATGGACTCCAGTGTTTTAGATTCTATTCTTTAACTCGACTCCACTGCACTCATTCTTTAAACAATTATACGGCAGAAATGTGACTGAATCCGCAGAGCGCATTTGGCCATTAAAAAATAAATCGAATTGTTTGTGACTAACTTTGTAAAATAACTGTTGCTCAAATGGACAGGTTAACAGCCGTTATTCTAACACTGCATAAAACATCCAAGGAAACAGATAGTGGGGGGTGGGGGGAACGGGGGTTAGCTTTTCTTTTCCGTTTGAAAAAGTGGAAGAAAGGTCTGCTTTTCATCAGAATTTACAACTCATAAACGAAACTGTGGGGACATGCGGTTTTCAAACGTGCGATTCCAGAGCGTGCGATATCATTAGCAGTAATGTTAACATAACAGCCAATCACAGTGCACTTCCACAAACCATCCCCTCAAATTCCTCCCACAGCTCATGAGCAGCTTAATCAATAGAAATATTAAATTTCATTAATGTCGAGCCGAGTGTTTGTGGATAATAATTCATGCAAAATTGGGAAAACCTCACTTTAAGTCGGCTCAGACCCTTGAAGTACTGAAAATCTCTCTAATGGGGTGTCGCAATAAACAGGCAGAGAACAGGCTTTTTTTTTATTTGTTCTTTCAGATGTGGGCGCGCTGGCCCATCCCTAATTGCCCTTGAGAAGGTGGTGGTGAGCCGTCCTCTTGAACCGCTGCAGTCCGTGTGGTGAAGGTGCTCCCACAGTGCTGTTAGGGAGGGAGTTCCAAGATTTTGACCCAGCGACGATGAAGGAACGGCAATTATTCTCTCCCTCTCTCTCCCTCTTTCTCTCCATCCCTCTCACTCTCCCTCACTCTCCTTCTCTCCCTCTCTCACTCCCTCTCCCTCTCTTTTTCTCCCTCTCTCTCTGTCTCACTCTGTCTCTCTTCCTTTTTCTCTCTCTCCCTCTCTCCCTCTCTCTCACCCTCTCTCCCTCCATCCCTCTCTCTTTCCCACTCTCTCCCTCTCTCTCTCTCACTCTCTTGCTCTCTCTCACTCCCTCTCCCTCTCTCTCTCCATCCCTCTCTCTCTCCCACTCTCTCCCTCTCTCTCTCTGTCTCTCTCACTCTCTCCCTCTCTCTCTCTCCTTTGCTCTCTCCCTCTCTCTCACATTCTCTCTCCCTCTCTCTCTTCTTCTCTCTTACTCTCTCTCTCCCTCTCTTTTTCTCTCTCTTACTCTCTCTCTCTTTCTCTCTCCCTCTCCTTCTCTCTCCCTCTCTCTCTCTGTATCTCTCCTTCTCTCTCTCTCCTCTCTCTCACTCTCCTGCTCTCCCACTTTCTCTCTCTCCCTCTCTCTGTTTCTCTTTTTCTCTCCCTCTCTCTCTCTCCCTCTGTCTCTCCCTCACTCTCTCTCTCTCGGTCTCTCTCTTTTTCTCTCCCTCTTGCTCTCTCCCTCTCTCTTTCTCTCTCTCTCTCTCTCCCTCTCCCTCTCTCTCTCACTGTATCTATCACCCTTCTCCCCCTTTCTCTCTGTCTCTCTGTCTCCCTTTCTCTTTCTCTCTATCCCTAGCTCTCTCCCTCTCTCTCTCTCCTTCTCTCTCTCCTGCTTTTTCTCTCTCC
>CM059430.1:129547902-129555402 GCA_030390025.1 Squalus acanthias
CTCCCTCCCTCCCTCTCTCCCACTCTCTGTCTCTCTGTCTCTCTCTCCCTCTCTCTCTCTCTCATTCTCTCTCTCTCTCCCTCCCTCCCTATCTCTCTCTCCTCCTCTCTCTCCCTCTCTATCTCCCACTCTCCCTCCTTCCACTCTCTCTACCCCCTCTCTCTCCCCCTCTCTCTCCCCCTCCCTCTCTCTCTCTCACTCTCTCTCCCTCTCTCTCTCTCCTTCTCTCCCTCTTTCTCTCTCTCTCTCTCTGTCTCTCTCTCTCTCTCTCTCCCTCTTTCTCGCTCTCTCTCCCTTCTCTCTCTCTCCTTCTCTCTCTTTCTCTCTCTCTATCCCTCTCTCTCCCTCCGTCTCTCCCTCTCTCTTGCTGTATCTCTCCCTCTCTCTCTCTCCTTCTCTCCCTCTTTCTCTCTCTCTCTCCTTCTCTCTCTCCCTCTCTCTCCCACTCTCTCTCCCTGTATCTCTCCCTCTCTCTGTCTCTCTCTTCTTCTCTCGCTCTTTCTCTCCCTCTCTCGCTCCTTCTTTCTCTCTCTCTCCTTCTCTCGCTCCCATCTCTCTCTCCCTCTCTCTCTTACTCTCTCTTTCTCCCTCTCTCTCTCCCTCTCTCTCTCTCTCCCTCTCTCTCACTATATCCCTCTCTCCCTCTCCCTCGCCAGTGTCGGGAGCGGAGAGAGCAGCAGCACAGTGCGTATTTAATCTCACTTACACAGGCTTTTTTGCAGAGGCTTACCAATCTCGCAGACTGGCGGCGGCGTTCCAGATCCACTTCACAATTCAAAAGTTGATGCGGACAAGAGGAAGCAGCTGATTGGGTGAGTACGGCCAGGTAAGTATTTATACTACTCTGTAGTTTGAAAGTTAAGTTTATTAGTTTATAAAGTTTAGTAGGTCCTAATTTCTGTGGTTATAGTTTCTAAGGTCTCTGATGTGTAGCAGGGAGTGCTAGTATACAAGGGCCCTTGAGTATATCATTTAATTGTAGTGTAATTTGTGGTATTAATTTGAGTTAATTTAAATTAATTAAAGGATAAGTCATGGCAGCACAGCTCAGCCCCGTGGCATGCTCCTCCTGCACTATGTGGGAAATCAGGGACACTTCCTGTGTCCCTGACGACCATGTGTGCAGGAAGTGTATCCAGCTGCATCTACTGGCAGACCGCATTGTGGCGCTGGAGCTGCGAATGGATGCATACTGGAGCATTCGTGATGCTGAGGACATCGTGGATAGCACGTTTAGGGAGTTGGTCACATCGCAGGTAAAGGCTGCGCAGGCAGGAAGGGAATGGGTGACCGCCAGGCAGAGTAGTAGGCGCAGGCAGGTAGTGCAGGGGTCCCCTGTGGACATCCCCCTCTCAAACAGATATACCACTTTGGATATTGTTGAGGGAGATGGCTTATCGGGGGAAGGCAGCAGCAGCCAACTTCCTGGCACCATGGGTGGTTCTGCTGCACAGGACGGGAGGAAAAAGAGCGGGAGAGCTATAGTGATAGGGGATTCTATTGTAAGGGGAATAGATAGGCGTTTCTGCAGCCGCAAACGAGACTCCAGGATGGTATGTTGCCTCCCTGGTGCAAGGGTCAAGGATGTCTCGGAGCGGCTGCAGGGCATTCTGGAGGGGGAGGGTGAACAGGCAGTTGGTGTGGTGCATATAGGTACCAACGATATAGGTAAAAAATGGGATGAGGTCCTAAAAGCTGAATATAGGGAGTTAGGAGGTAAATTTTAAAAAAGGACTTCAAAGGAGTAATCTCAGGATTGCTACCGGTGCCACGTGCTAGTCAGAGTAGAAATAGAAGGATATTTCAGATGAATACGTGGCTAGAGGAATGGTGCAAGGGGGAGGGATTCAAATTCCTGGGACATTGGAACCTGTTCTGGGGGAGGTGTGACCAGTACAAACTGGACGGTTCGCACCTGGGCAGGACCGGGACTGAAGTCCTAGGGGAAGTGTTTGCTATTGCTGTTGGGGAGGGTTTAAACTAAAATGGCAGGGGTTTGGGAACCTGTGCAGGGAAACAGAGGAAAGGGAAGCAAGGATAGAAGCAAAAGACAGGAAGGAGAAAAGCAAAAGTGGAAGGCAGAGAAATCAAGTGTGTAAATCAAACAGGGCTACAGTAAATAATAATTCTAAAAGGACTAAGGGGTAAAAATTCAGTTGGTTGCACCTCCCGTTAGCGCCTTAAGAGGGCGCTAATGGGGCGCAAAGCCGCTAACGCCCGGGTGCAGCGATGTTTGCGCCGCTCGGGAACTTAACTAGACATTGTGCGGCGGCGCTAAACTTTACCTGCTGCGACCACCTGCGCGCGCAGATTGTGACGTCATTCCATGGTGCAACGCCCTTGTGGCGCCCCGGAGTGGAAATTGAGTGGCGCCACCTGCCTTACCGCCTGACGCTAGCAACGACCAGAAGACTGGAACGCTATCAATCGCTGTGGGGCTGGGGGGGGGCGCTATTTAAAGGGGGCCTCTTCCTGTCTTTTATTGTTGGTGGCATTTTTGAACTACGCATTCTGAGAGAGAGAGGGAGAGACTTCTGGAGAGATTCAACGTTGTGTGAAGGAGTTTTGGGTACTGAGCAGCACTTTGCAGGTTCATTTTGATTTGACCTTCCTTGTATCGATTTAGCAGAGACTGTGGGAGCTGCACTCTGAGCTCTTTGCCTGGTACTCTCCATTGTTCTTTCCAGCACATTTGATGTGCAAGTCTCTCCAGGCCGAGATTCAAGGCTGCAATGAACAGGATGTGGATGGAAAGCAAGATTAACCATCCCCTTTAAGAACTGACCCGTGCCATTGTGTGTGTGTTCCATTGCTGACTGACATTACATGAGCTTCGCCAGCGCTCTGAGTTAGCGCCTCACTCCTTGGCCTTTGCGCCTTAAGACAGGTGTGCAGCGCCTGCTTTAGCGCTCCACTCACCTCCCGGGGCGGTAAAAGTGAAGTTTCCAGTCAGTGCCGATAATTAGCGCCAGGCGCTAATATTTGCGTCCAGACGATATTTGCGCCCCAAATGGGGCGCGACCTAATTTCTACCCCTAAGAGTGTTAAAAAAACAAGCCTGAAGGCTTGTGTCTTAATGCGGGGAGCATTCGTAATAAGGTGGATGAATTAGCTGCGCAAATAGATGTAAACGGATATGATATAATTGGGATTACGGAGACATGGCTCCAGGGTGACCAAGGCTGGGAATTCAACATCCAGGGGTATTCAATATTCAGGAAGGACAGGCAAAAAGGAAAAGGAGGTGGGGTAGCATTGCTGGTTAAAGAGGAGATTAACACAATAGTATGGAAGGATATTAGCTCTGATGATGTGGAATCTGTATGGGTAGAGCTGAGAAATACCAAGGGGCAGAAAACGTTGTATACAGACCCCCAAACAGTAATGCTGTGGTTGGGGATGGCATTAAACGGGAAATTAGAGACGCGTGCAATAAGGGCACAGCAGTTATCATGGGTGACTTTAATTTACATATAGATTGGGCTAACCAAATTAGTAACAATACTGTGGAGGAGGAATTCCTAGAGTGTATACGGGATGGTTTCCTGGACCAATATGTCGAGGAACCAACTAGAGATCAGACCATCTTAGACTGGGTATTATGTAATGAGAAAGGATTAATTAGCAATCTTGTTGTGCGAGGCCCCTTCTTCATTAAGATGGAGAGTGAAGTAGTTGACTCAGAGACTAGGGTCCTGAATTTAAATAAAGGAAACTACGATGGTATGAGGTGCGAGTTGGCTAGGGTGGATTGGGGAGCGTCACTTAAAGGGCTGATGGTGGATAGGCAATGGCAAACATTTAAAGATCGCATGGATGAACTACAGAATTTGTTCATCCTGTTTGGGATAAAAATAAAACAAAAAAGGTGACTCAACCGTGGCTAACAAGGGAAATTAGGGATAGCATAAGATTCAAGGAGGGGACATATAAATTGACCAGAAAAAGCAGCAAACCTGAGGATTGGGAGCAGTTTAGGATTCATCAAAGGAGGACAAAGGGATTAATTAAGAGGGGGGAAATAGAATATGAGAGTAAGCTTGCAGGGAACATAAAGCTGACTGTAAAAGCTTCTATAGATATGTGAAGAGAAAAAGATTGGTGAAGTCAAGTGTAGGTCCCTTGCAGTCAGAATCAGGGGAATTTATAATGGGGAACAAAGAAATGGCTGACGAATTAAATACATACTTTGGTTCTGTCTTCACAAAGGAGGACACAAATAAACTCCTAGAGATGTTGGGGAACATAGGGCTAAAAATTCAGTCGCGCCCCGTTTGGGGCGCACATATTGTCCGGGCGCAAAAATTAGCACCTGGCGCTAATTATCGCCACTGACTGGAAACTTCACTTTTAACGCCCCTGGAGGTGATTGGAGTGCTAAATCAGGCGCTGCACACCTGTCTTAAGGCGCAAAGGCCAAGGAGTGAGGTGCTAACTCAGAGCGCGAGCGCAGCGCAGGTGCTGCCAGTTAGCGAGGGAACACAGACACACTGGCGCCGGCCAGTTCTTAAAGCGGGGGGGAGATCTTGCTCCCCAGCCACACCCTGCTCATTGCAGCCTTGAATCTCGGCCTGGAGAGACCTGTGAATCCATTTTCCAGCCAAGGATGGAGAGGGTGAGAGAACGAGCTCAGCGCTTCACCGAGCGGGCCTTGGATGCTCTGGTTGGCACGGTGGAGCGCCGAAGAACAATACTGTACCCAGAGAGTGGCAGGAGGCCTTTGCCGCGCGACTACAGAAGAGTGTGGAGGGAGGTGGCTCAGCGCGTCTCCTCCAGGAGCATGGTGCCCAGGACCCATGTCCCATGCCGGAAAAAGTTCAATGACCTCACTCGGGTCGTCAGGGTGAGTGGCTTTTTTGCAATACCTCTCCATCCCTCCATCTCAACCTCACTCTATGGCCAGAGGGTCTTAAAACCACAATTAACAACACTCATCCAACACTATGGCCCTTTCATGAAGCACACACACACATTCCATACTTTGCATACAGTAAGGGCTATTCACCTATGGGAGGCACATCAGGCAAGACCATGGCTGTATACAGTAAGGGCTATTCACCTATGGGAGGCACATCAGGCAAGACTATGACTGTATACTGTAAGGGCTATTCACCTATGGGAGGCACATCAGGCAAGACCATGGCTGTATACAGTAAGGGCTATTCACCTATGGGAGGCACATCAGGCAAGACCATGGCTGTATACAGTAAGGGCTATTCAACTATGGGAGGCACATCAGGCAAGACCATGGCTGTATACAGTAAGGGCTATTCACCTATGGGAGGCACATCAGGCAAGACCATGGCTGCATACAGTAAGGGCTATTCACCTATGGGAGGCACATCAGGCAAGACCATGGCTGTATATTTACTAAGACGCCGTCCTTTTTCTTGCAGGCCAAGCTGGCGCATAATAGGAGACAGCAGCAACGGACGGGTGGAGGGCGGCCTCAGCTGCAACCCCTCAGCGATCTGGAGGAGCGCGTCCACAGGATTGTGGCAAGCCGGGTGATCGGTCCCATCGCCACTGGAGACGCCGACCCCGTTCTGGACAGCAATGGTAAGGTTATCACCTTTTTGTCCTCTGTCCTCCCACTTGTCCCTCACAATACCAGCCTTTGACACTTTCAATCCAACTTACTAACTCGCTGCACTTTTTCCTCCCTTACTGCCACCCTGTCCTCACGCTAAAGCCACTCTTGTACCTCCCTGCTTTCAGATGGTGATTCACCAGCTGAGGAGACGGGCCCTGAAGCTGCCAGTGGGAGTGAAGCTGCAGCCGAGGAGGAAGAGGAAGCCGGAGCATCAGTGCCACCCTCTCCCGAGGAAGCCCATGCCGACACTGGGAACACGCCTTCCCTGGAGGGGAGCAGGGGGGAAGGGTCTGATGAGGGTGAAGCTCCAGGACCCAGCGGGCTGCAGCAACGCGATGGGGGTAGGGAAGCTCGGGGGCCTTCTCCCCGGAGGGAGAGTATGCCAGCGAGTCCTGCTGCACTGGACGCAGAGGAGGAGCGGCTGATCGCGGAAATGAACACCCAGGCGGTGGGCATGCACACTGAGCTCATGGCTGCAGTGGGTAGGGTGCCCGAATGCATTGAAGCACTGGCAAGGAGTGTGGAGCACTTCGCTGCAGCGCAGGCGGATGCGACACCGAAGCTCAGTGCTGCAATTCAATCTCAGTCTGCTCTCATGCAGACTCAGATTGAGGCCACGCGAGTACTGTCTGCTGCCATCCTCGCTGGTTCGTTCACATTTCCCCGGGGCTCTCACCGCGCCGCAGCAGGCCAGCAATCTGTGCTCCAGCAGATTGCTCCGGATGCTGAGGTGCTGCCCCGTGGGAGTGCCAGTGTGCCGGTCGAGCAGGGAGTTGCTGTCCTCGCTCAAGATGACAGCATTCCTGCTGCCACCACTGTCACTTCTCCACTGCAGTTGCCACCTCCTGTAGGACAGACTGCTGCCGCCCATGCAGAGTTGGTGCTGTCTGCAGCCGGGCCCTCCAGGCCCAGAGCTGGTCGAGGCCGTCCCTCAAGGGCATCTGCATTGTCAGGGCCTGACAGTCAGCAGCCTTCCACCAGCCTTGCTGCAGCCACTGAGGTCCCATTGCGGAGGAGCAGTAGGGTAAGAAGGGGGGAAGGGCGCACGGGAAGGAGTTCACCCTCGATGTAGGAGGTGTTACAAAATGCTGGTCATTTTTTTATTAAAGGCCGAGGTTCGTGGTCAAACTTTTGTTGAGTGTTTTGCACATGATCTCCAGGTTGTGAGAACCAGTTATGGTAATGACTGTTTTTTTGTGTTTATTTGTATGAGTTTGTCATGAAGAAATGACACACACAGAGTTTGTAAAATAAATAAGTTTTGGTACTCAAAATATACATGTTTGGTGTTTGGAATCAGTGGTGCCTTGGCCGGCTTAGGGGTTGCGTGTTGGGTTCATTCATGCTGTTCTCAATGGCAGAAGCCATTTCCACAGCAGGGGCCTAGAAGCGGCTTGCTATCAGCCGCTGACGGACGGCCCTTGCAGTTTCACCATTGTGGGCCGCCCTCATGCCTTGGTGCTGCTGCTGATCATCCTCCTCCTCCTCTTCTTCCTCTTCCTCCTCCTCCTCTGGTGGTGCTCCAAGGCCTGGTGGCATTGGCTGGGTCCTGAGGATTGCCATGTTATGCAGCATGCAGCACACAACTACGATGCTGGAAACTCGCTCAGGCGAGTACTGCAGGGTTCCTCCAGAATGGTCGAGACAGCGGAACCGTTGCTTGAGCACGCCGATTGTGTGCTCCACGATGTTCCTGGTAGCTTGATGGCTCTCGTTGTACCGCAGCTCAGCAGGGGTGTTGGGCGTACGGAGCGGTGTCATCAGCCAGGTGCACAGTGGATACCCCTTGTCCCCGAGAAGCCAACCAACTGGCTGATGCGGTGCCTCGAAAAGTTCTGCCACAGTAGTCTGGCGCAGGATGAAAGCATCGTGGCAGCTGCCAGGATAGTGGGCATTGACAGCGAGTA
>CM059430.1:129560402-129712559 GCA_030390025.1 Squalus acanthias
CGACACGTCCCTCCTCGCTGTGCCCGCCCCCACTCTCCCGCCATTGGTCAGCCGACACGTCCCTCCTCGCTGTGCCCCGCCCCCACTCTCCCGCCATTGGTCAGTCGACACGTCCCGCCTCGCTGTGCCCCACACCCACTCTCCCGCCATTGGTCAGCCGACACGTCCCTCCTCGCTGTGCCCCGCCCCCACTCTCCCGCCATTGGTCAGCCGACACGTCCCTCCTCGCTGTGCCCCGCCCCCACTCTCCCGCCATTGGTCAGTCGACACGTCCCTCCTCGCTGTGCCCCACACCCACTCTCCCGCCATTGGTCAGTCGACACGTCCCTCCTCGCTGTGCCCCACACCCACTCTCCCGCCATTTGTCAGCCGACACGTCCCTCCTCGCTGTGCCCTGCCCCCCACTCTCCCGCCATTGGTCAGCCGACACGTCCCTCCTTGCTGTGCCGTGCCCCCACTCTCCCGCCATTGGTCAGTCGACATGTCCCTCCTCGCTGTGCCCCGCCCCCACTCTCCCGCCATTGGTCAGTCGACACGTCCATCCTCGCTGTGCCCCTGCCTCCCCACGACCAATTGGGAAATCGGACAGACTCTTCGTTACCCATCTGGATGTTCCTTGACTGTCGGTCACATGGTCTTTTTATCTCCCTCTCCAGTATTTTATTCATTAATAAACAAAGGTGTTCAAAGAAAATTTAAAAATCACACAATTTCTTTTTAATGCTCCAGTGTTTTTCTCTGGGGTGTTGCTGGCCGCATCATCCTGGGGATTAATCTCCAATTCGTGGAGACTCCAGGGCCATCCTGGAGGGTTGGCAACCCCTGGCTGGATGCCCATTTACAGGCCTGATTGAAAATTGAATCCGGCTGGGCTTGGGCATCCCGCTGTTGAAAACCACCCCCGGTGCATCTGCTTTGGAGCCTCACTATATTTTGATCTTGGTACGAATCGAATTACAGGTTCTTTGGAGGACAAGGGCTATTTTAGATGCTAATTCCAGTCCAGCACACAGGTAGAATACTGTTTTCTAATTACTATCAGGTGTCAAACAGCAATAACACTGGAAGGTGCGAATGCCATGGAACTGAGACTGATTTCCTGGATTATTAACACAAGGGTTGCTGAAATCTGTCTTTAATCAGGACAATCGTTCAAATGCCGTGCTTTTACATCCAAGCAAGGCCATCTTTGTCATAGAATCATAGAATGGTTACAGCACAGAATGAGGCCATTCAGCCCATCGAGCCCTTCAACTAGTCCTACTCGCCCGCCCTTTCCCCGTAGCCCTGCAATTTTTTTTCTTTCAGGTACTTATCCAATTTCCTTTTGAAAGCCACGAGTGAATCTGCCTCCACCACCCTTTCAGGCAGTGCATTCCAGATCATAACCACTCGCTGTGTAAAAAAGTTTTCCCTCATGTCGCCTTTGGTTCTTCTGCCAATCACCTTAAATCTGTGTCCTCTGGTTCTCGACCCTTCCACCAATGGGAACATAGAAACATAGAAGATTGGAGCAGGAGTAGGCCATTCGGCCCTCGAGCCTGCTCCGCTGATTCGATGAGATCATGGCTGATCATCCAAACTCAGTACCCTGTACCTGCCTTCTCCCCATATCCCTTGATACCTTTAGCTTTAAGAAATATATCTAACTCATTCTTGAATATATTTAATGACTTGGCCTCAACTACCTTTTGTGGTAGAGAATTCCAATGGTTCACCACTCTCTGGGTGAAGAAATTCCTCCTCATTTCTGTCCTAAATGGCTTACCCCTTATCCTTAGATTATGACCCCTGGTTCTGGACTCTCCTACCATCGGGAACATTCTTCCTGCATCTAGTTTGTCCAGACCGGTCAGAATTTTATATGTTTCGATGAGATCCCCTCTCATTCTTCTATACTCCAGCGAGTATAAGCCCAAACGACCCAATCTCTCCTCATATTTCATTCCTGCCATCCCAGGTATCAGCCTTGTGAATCTTCGCTGAACTCCCTCCATGGCAAGAACATCCTTCCTCAGATAAGGCGACCAAAACTGCACACAATACTCAAGGTGTGGTCTCACCAAGGCCCTGTACAACTGCAGCAGGACATCCCTGTTCCTATACTCAAACCCTTTCGCTATGAAGGCCAACATACCATTTGCCTTCTTCACCGCCTGCTGCACCTGCATGCTTACCTTCAGCGACTGGTGCACAAGGACACCCAGGTCTCGTTGCACTTCCCCTTCTCCCAATCTATTGCCATTCAGATAATAGTCTGCCTTTCTGTTTTTGACACCAAAGTGGATAACCTCGCATTTATCCACGTTATATTGCATCTGCCACGCTTCTGCCCACTCACCCAACAATTTCTCTCTATCTAATCTGTCTAGAACCCTCATGATTTTGAACACCTCTATCAAATCTCCTCTCAACCTTCTCTGCTCTAAGGAGATCAACCCCAGCTTCTCCAGTCTATCCACGTAACTGAAGTCCCTCATCCCTGGAATCATTCTCGTAAATCTTTTCTGCACCCTCTCTATTCGAGCAGGGGGGAGTTCTCCCCCGTGTCCTGGGCCAATATTTATCCCTCAACCAACATCACTAAAACAGATTATCTGGTCATTTATCACATTGCTGTTTGTGGGACCTTGCTGTGTGCAAATTGGCTGCCGCGTTTCCTACATTACAACAGTGACTACACTTCATTCGCTGTAAAACGCTTTGGGTCATCCTGAGATTGTTAAAGGCACTATAGAAATGTCTTTTTTGTCTTTCTTTTTAGACTCAATAACAACAACAACTTGTATTTATATAGCGCCTTTAACATAGTAAAATGTCTCAAGGCGCTTCACAGGAGTATTTTAAGACAAAAAATTTGACACTGAGCCACATAAGGGTAAATTAGGGAAGGTGACCAAAAGCTTGGTCAAAGAGGTAGGTTTTAAGGAGCGTCTTAAAGGAGGAAAGAGAAGTAGAGAGGCGGAGAGGTTTATGCAGGGAATTCCAGAGCTTAGGGACTAGGCAGCTGAAGGCACGGCCACCGATGGTGGAGCGATTATAATCAGGGATGCTCAAGAGGGCAGAATTAGAGGAGTGCAGATATCTCGGGGGTTGTGGGGCTGGAGGAGATTACAGAGATAGGAAGGGGCGAGGCCATGGAGGGATTTGAAAACAAGGATGAGAATTTTGAAATCGATGCGTTGCTTAACCGGGAGCCAATGTAGGTCAGCGAGCACAGAGGTAATGGGTGAACGGGACTTGGTGCGAGTTAGGACACGGGCAGCCGAGTTTTGGATGACCTCAAGTTTACGTAGGGTGGAATGTGGGAGGCCAGCCAGGAATGCGTTGGAATAGTCAAGTCTAGAGGTAACAAAGGCATGGATGAGGGTTTCAGCAGTGGATGAGCTGAGGCAGGGGCGGAGATGGGCGATGTTACGGAGGTAGAAATAGGCGGTCTTTGTTATGCTGCGATATGTGGTCGGAAGCTCATTTCAGGGTCAGATATGACACCAAGGTTGCGAACAGTGTGGTTCAGCCTCAGACAGATGTTAGGGAGAGGGATGGAGTCAGTGGCTATGGAACAGAGTTTGTGGCGCGGACCGAAAACAATGGCTTCAGTCTTCCCAATATTTAATTGGAGAAAATTTTTGCTCATTCAGAACTGGATGTCGGCCAAGCAGTCTGACAGTTTAGAGACTGTGGAGGGGTCGAGAGAAGAGGTAGTGAGGTAGAGCTGGGTGTCGTCAGCGTACATGTGGAAACTGACGCTGTGTTTTCGGATGATGTCGCCAAGGGGCAGAATGTAGATGAGAAGGAGGGGACCAAGGATAGATCCTTGGGGGACACCAGAGGTAACGATGCGGGAGCGGGAAGAGAAGCCATTGCAGGTGATTCTCTGACTATGATTAGATAGATAAGGATGGAACCAGGCGAGTGCAGTCCCACCCAGCTGGACGATGGTGGAGAGGTGTTGGAGAAGGATTGAGTGGTCAACCATGTCAAAGGTTGCAGATAAATCAAGAAGGACGAGGAGGGATAGTTTACCTTTTTCACAGTCACAAAGGAAGTCAGTTGTGACTTTGATGAGAGCTGTTTCGGTACTGTGGCGAGGGCAGAAACCTGATTGGAGGGATTCAAACATGGGGTTGCGGGAAAGATGGGCACAGATTTGAGAGGCCACAACACATTCAAGGACTGTGGAGAGGAAAGGGAGTTTTGAGATGGGGTGCGAGTTTGCAAGGACGGAGGGGCCAAGAGTTGTATTTTTGAGGAGAGGGGTGATGACGGCAGATTTGAGGGAGAGGGGGACAGTACCTGAGGAGAGAGAACCGTTACCAATGTCAGCTCACATGGGAGCCAGAAAAGGAAGTTGGGTGGTCAGCAGTTTGGTGGGAATAGGGTCGAGGGAGCAGGAAGTGGGTCTCATGGACAAGATGAGCATGGAGAGGTCATGAGGGGAGATCGGAGAGAAACTGGAGAAAGATGCGAGTTCAGGGCTAGGGCAGGGGGGAACCTTAGAGGAAGTTTGGCGTGGTGGGCTAGGGGAAGGAAGGGAAGTGGCAGAGGCAGCTGAACGGATGGTCTCAATCTTAGAGACAAAGAAGTCCATGAGCTCCTCACACTTGCTGTCGAAGGTGAGGGTGGAGGAGACAGGGGAGAGGTGTTTAAGAAGACAGTTAGCAGTAGAGAATAGAAGCCGGGGTTTATCTTTGTATTCCAGAATGATGCGTGAATCGTGAGCAATTTTGGCAGACAAGAGCAGGAACCGATAATGCTTTATGTGGTCCAGCCAGATCTGGTGGTGAATGGCTAAACCAGTTGTCCGCCATATCCGTTCAAGTCTGTGTCCCTTGGACTTAAGGGAGCGAAGATGAGGGCCGTACCAGGGGGAATGACCAGGGTGAGAGAGGGTAATTGTTTTAATAGGGCCTAGGGCATCAAAAGTGGTGGTGAGGGTGTGGTTAAGCAGATCGGTAGCTGCAGAAATGTCATGGTGAATGGAGGGTCAAAGGCTGAACAGTTGGGATTTCATAAGTGCAGTATAAGAGAGTTGGGAGAGAGTTTTTTCCAGGGGCGTACACAGAAGGAAGTAAGGTTGGGGGGTGGAAGGGGGATGTGGGTGGAGAGCAATACGAGGAAATGGTCAGAGATGGCCTTATCTGCAATTGACACGATGGGAGTAGCAAAGCCACGAGAGATGGCAAGGTCGAGGGAGTGGTCGTGAATATGGGTTGGGGAGTTTTCATGGAGGGAGAGATTAAGGGAGGATAGGAGACTAGTGAACTCAGAGGAGAGAGCATGATGAATTGAGATGGAGGTTGAAATCACCGAGAATGAGAAGTCGTTCGGTGCAGAGGCTGAGGGAGGAGAACAGTGAGATATCTCAGTAATAAAATGTTTATGGTACTTGGGTGGGTGGTAGAGAACAAGAATTTTAAATGAGAGGTGAGAGGGGTGGAATAAGGTGAGATGCTCAAAGGAGGAGAAAGTGCTGGAGGAATAGTGGGACAGATTTGGTGATGAGAGCCACACCGCCACCACGGCGGTCTGAGCGGGGCAAGTGGTGGAAGGTATAGCCAGGTGGGGAGGCTTCATTTAAGGGTAAGGTGTCATCACTTGTAAACCAAGTTTCCGTCAGGGCCATGATGTCAATGGAATCATCCACGATAAGCTCATGGATGGCAAGGGCCTTGTTCGCAAGTGAACGGACATTCTGGAGGGAGATGCGGAGAGGGTCGGTGATGGCTGCCCCACTGCCAGCGTCCACAGGGTCAGCGCTGGGGGGGATGAGTTGAAGGGGAGGAGTTTGGCAAGATTAGCCCCCAGTGGGCGCGCTGGGCGGGAAGGTCAGCGAGAGTAGGATGGGACAGTTGGGGTTGCTACTCGTGAAGAGACAGCGACGAGTGCCTCGATGGGCCCTTCGTAGGATGCCAAGAGAGGCACAGAGGGACGCTGTAGGCTTATCTCAGAGGGAGTCAAGCCTGGGGTGGCACCAGAAGAGAAGGAAGGTCGAAGAGTAATGAAGGATTGGTGTAGGGATTTGGGAGGGCAGAGTATCCGAGAGAGGAGAGATGAAAGGAGGCATGACGACAGGAGAGTGTGGTCAGGGAGGGATAGGGTGAAAAGGAAAAGAGGGGCAAAAAGTGGAATGGCTCGGGTCCAGAGTGGCAGCCAAAGAGCGCACTCGAATAGACGCGGGAAAAGCTCAGGTTATATAGGCCTGCATAAATGTAGTAATTAATGGAATACATAAAGCATGGAAGTCGAGTCACTTGCAGCCCCAGGCCATGGAGGGGCGGGAGGTTCCCTTCGCTGCGAGACAGCTGGGTCTTTACAATATTCCAGTAGGTTTGGTGGTGATTTTTGTTTCAGGTGCCGCACTGTCAGAGGGGGAGTACTGAGGGAGCGCTGCACTGTCAGAGGGGGAGTACTGAGGGAGCGCTGCACTGTCGGAGGGGCAGTACTGAGGGAACGCTGCACTGTCGGAGGGGCAGTACTGAGGGAGCGCTGCACTGTCGGAGGGGCAGTACTGAGGGAACGCTGCACTGTCGGAGGGGCAGTACTGAGGGAGCACTGCACTGTCAGAGGGGCTGTACTGAGTGAGCGCTGCAGTGTCAGAGGGGCTGTACTGAGTGAGCGCTGCACTGTCAGAGGGGCAGTATTGAGTGAGTGCTGCACTGTCGGAGATGCAGTACTGAGGGAGAGCTGCACTGTTAGAGTGGCAGTACTGAGGGAGCGCTGCACTGTCGGAGGGGCTGTACTGAGGGAGGGCTGCACTGTCGGAGGGGCAGTACTGAGGGAGTGCTGCACTGTCGGAGCGGCAGTACTGAGGGAGAGCTGCACTGTCAGAGGGGCAGTATTGAGTGAGTGCTGCACTGTCGGAGGGGCAGTACTGAGGGAGTGCTGCACTGTCGGAGGGGCAGTACTGAGGGAGAGCTGCACTGTTGGAGGGGCAGTACTGAGGGAGTGCTGCACTGTTGGAGGGGCAGTACTGAGGGAGACCTGCACTGTCGGAGTGGCAGTACTGAGGGAGCGCTGCACTGTCGGAGGGGCTGTACTGAGGGAGAGCTGCACTGTTAGAGTGGCAGTACTGAGGGAGCGCTGCACTGTCGGAGGGGCTGTACTGAGTGAGCGCTGCACTGTCAGAGGGGCAGTATTGAGTGAGTGCTGCATTGTCGGAGTGGCAGTACTGAGGGAGTGATACACTGTCGGAGGGGCAGTACTGAGTGAGCTCTGCACTGTCGGAGGGGCAGGATTGAGGGAGTGCTGCACTGTCGGAGGGGCAGTTCTGAGGGAGAGCTGCACTGTCGGAGTGGCAGCACTGAGGTTGTGCTGCACTGTCGGAGAGGCAGTACTGAGGGAGTGCTGCACTGTCCGCGTGGCAGTACTGAGGGATTGCTTCACTGTCGGAGGGGCAGTACTGAGGGAGTGCTGCACTGTCGGAGGGGTAGTACTCAGGGAGCGCTGCACTGTCGGAGGGGCAGTACTGAGGGAGCGCTGCACTGTCGGAGAGGCAGTACTGAGGTAGAGCTGCACTGTCGGAGGGTCAGCACTGAGGGAGTGGTGCACTGTCGGAGGGGCAGTACTGAGGGTGCGCTGCACTGTCGGAGGGGCAGTACTGAGGGAGCACTGTGTTGTCGGAGGGGCAGTACTGAGGGAGCGCTGCACTGTCGGAGGGACAGTACTGAGGGAGCGCCGCACTGTCTGAGGTGCCGTCTTTCGGATGAGATGTTAAAGCGATGCCCTGTCTACTCTCTCAGGTGGATGTGAAGATCCCATGGCTCTATTTCGAAGAAGAGCTGGGGCGTTTTCTCCCGTGTCGTGGCCAATAATTATCCCTCAACCAACTTCATTAAAGCAAATGATCTTGTCATTTATGTTATTGCTGTTTGTGGGAGCTTGCTGTGTGCAATTTTGCTCTCGCGTTTCCTACATTACAACAGTGACTACACTTCAAATGTAATTCCTTGTCTGTGAAGCACTTGGGATGCTCTAAGGAAGTAAAATGTGTTGCATAAATGTAAATTCTTTCTTTCTACCTGACTATTGGGTTTGGGAGGCACCAGTCCTTGTTCATTCATTCTAAGTTTAAACTCTGACTTGCTTATTGCTGCAGTAATGTCTGTCCCGATGACATACACTCAACATGTCCGACTTGTAGAAGTTACAATGCGTTTCAATCACAATAATTACGCATCAGATAAGTTTAAATAATTGTTGTCACAAAACTTAGAGTGCTGGTTTTGTTGTATCAATAATCGAGACGATACCTTGCGATAAAAAGATTGATGAGTTTGTTTGTGTAACTGAGTTAGCACGATGGGTCTTTGATGTAACAGAATTTTTTTATTGGTGTGTCATCCAGGGATTCTCCCCTTTGCCAGAACTCTCTCTTACCCACTGAGTATGACCAGGACACCTCCCCACCTAAGCAGCAGCAACTTGCATTTATACAGCACCTTTAACATAGTAAAACGTCCCAAGGCGCTTCACAGGAGCGATTATCAAACAAAATTTGACAACGAGCCACTTCAGGAGATATTAGGACAGATGGCCAAAGGCTTGGTCAAAGTGGAAGGTTTTAAAGAACATCTTAAAGGAGGAGAGAGAGGCGGAGAGGTTAAGGGAGGGAATTCCAGAGCTTACGGCCTCGGCAGCTGAAGGCACGGCCGCCAATGGTGGAGCGATTTAAAATCGGGGCTACGCAAGAGGCCAGAATTGGAGGAGCGCAGAGATCTCAGAGGGTTGTGGGGCTGGAGGAGATTACAGAGATGGGGAGGGGCGAGGACATGGAGGGATTTGAAAACAAGGATGAGAATTTTAAAATCGAGGCGTTGCTGGACCAGGAGCCAATGTAGGTCAGCGTGCACAGGGGTGATGGGCAATGATCCCCCTAATTTCTTTTTGGGTGCGTGGTTGTTTCAACGGGCTGTGCGGCCCATTCACAGTTTCGCGCATGTGCGAAATGTCACATTTGAAAGCCGGTCCCAGGCTGTGTGGGGCCAGCAGCTGCGGCACAGCTTAGAGGGAACGTTGGTGATGGGTGGACAGGGGTTTGGTGCAAGTTAGGATACGAGCAGTAGAGATGAGCTCAACTTTAAGTACTGCACACCACACCCCACAACAACAAGATAATGATACAACAAGATCAGCAAGTCAAAGAAAGTACTTGTAATCAGCTACATCGGGAAAAGGTATTTTCGACAAGGTTTAAACCATTTCATCCAGCAGCCTGTGGTCTTCCGAACCTGATGTCCTGGGTATCTCCCCCTTTCTGTGTCCCACCATTGGTGGCTGAGCCTTCAATCACCTTGGCTCTACACTGGTGCTCCTCCAACTCGCTCCTTCTCCCTCCTCCTTTCAAAACCTTCCTCAAATCCATCTTTTCGAGCTGCGTTCAGTGACGTCTCCGAACCTCTCTCCCACAGCTCCACATCCATTTGTTTTAATGAATTTCGGTCGATCAGTCATTGAATGTTAACTGCAGTGTATAACTGCAAGTTGTTGTTATTGTTGTTACCCCTATCGCCACCCCCTACAATCAGCAAACTCAGTATAAGCAGCTCAGTTGCTTGTTGCCTTTCGAAAGAACGAACTTGAATTTCTATAGCGCCTTCCCCGACCTCAGGACGGACCCCACGGCACTATTCGAAGAAGAGCAGGGGAGCTCTGGGTGTCCTGGGGCCAATATTTATTCCTCAACCAACGTCTGAAACAGATGATCTGGTCATTATCACATTGCTGTTTGTGGGAGCTTGCTGTGTGCAAATTGGCTGCCGCGTTTCCTACATTACAACAGTGACCACACTCCAAAAGTACTTCATTGGCTGTGAAGTGCTTTGTGTTGTCCCCGGGTGGTGAAAGACGCTGGAGTAATGCACGTTTTTCTTCCTTCCTTCATTTGATTGCAGGGATTATGCCTCAACTACTCCATCTGTAAGTCCATTCCATCTTACGGTCACTCTTTGTGAAAAATAGCTTCCTAATGGCACCTTTTACGAGTTTGTCCTCTTACTCTGGCAAGTCATTTCATAGTAATATGATTAATACCATGATCTCATTGAATGGTCATGATGCGGAGATGCCGGTGTTGGACTGGGGTGGACAAAAGTGAGAAGTCGCACAACAGCAGGTTATAGTCCAACAGCTTTATTTGAAATCACAAGCTTTCGGAGCGCTGCTCCTTCGTCAGGTGAAGTGAAGAAATACATATGGGCACAGCATAAATAGTCAGAGAACAATGCCAGATGATTACAGTTAATGGTGTTTGAATGTCATTGAATGGTGGAACAGGCTCGAGGGGCTGAATGGCCTCCTCCTGTTCCTATGTTCTTGTAGCAAAGGCGGGTAAATAGGGTTGAGGTACCGATCAGCTATGATCTAATTGAATGGTGGAACAGGATTGAAGGGCTGAATGGCCTACACCAGATTTCCTTTTTCCAGTCCCTTAGCAATCTTATATACAGGAAACTCTTTTGGTGCCGGTTGATCGAAAGTTCCGGATAACGGAGAGTTATATCTACCGAGGCTATTTTTAACATAAAAAAAATAAAAAAATCAAGAAATGTGCAGTATACAGTATTTGGTTACTCACCTACAGAATGTTGTGTTAAATGGATGGTGGAAGATGCTTGATTAAGTACAGTACTGCCAGTTGAGGGTAATCCATAACTCTTTAATTACTTAACAGTAAGTGAGACTCCCGGCAGCGTGGGAGAATCAGACTCCTGTTACTGCAGTGTTCGGACTTCCGACAGCGCCAGGAGGCCGAGTAGTGGCACTTTGGAGAACTACCCCCACTGACTAACTCAGCGTTCGCGGGGGACTCGGACTCGGACTCGGCAACATTGCCGGTTATTTGAGAGGAGTTTTCGGAGTATGATTTTTGCCGGTTAAGAGAGAATTCCGGATATTTAGGTGCCGGTTAAACAAGAGTTTCCTGTACATGTCTATAAGGTCACCTCTCGGACCAGCTCCTTTCAAGGCCGAGAAGCCCAAGTTTCTCTGGCCTTTCCTTATAACTTAGACCCCCTGACATTGAGGTTCAGCCTCATGGCTCTGCTCCGCACTGCCTCCGGTAGTTGAATATCCCCCTTGTATCAAGGCGACCAGAACAGGACACAATACTCCCCATAGGTTCTGACCAGAGCACTGTGTGGTTCAATTATGATTTCTTCCAATTTATAATTTAGCTTTGTAGCTCAATATTCTGTTGCCTCTGTTGATTGCTGTCCTGAATCAGTTGGACGTGTTTTTTTAATTCATTCACAGAACGTGGGCGTTGCTGGCAAGGCCAGGATTTATCGGCCAGCATTTATCGCCCATCCCTAATTGCCCTCGAGAAGGGTGTGGTGAGCCGCCTTCTTGAATACAACTGAGTGGCTTGCTGGGCCATTTCAGAGGGCAGTTAAGAGTCAACCACATTGCTGTGGGTCTGGAGTCACATATAGGCCCAGACCAGGTAAGGACGACAGATTTCCTTCCCTAAAGGACATTAGTGAACCAGATGGGTATTTACGACAATCCGATAGTTTCATGGTCACTATTACTGATCTATTCCAGATTTATTTAATTAACTGAATTTAAATTCCCCAGCTGCCGTTGTGGGATTCTGAACTCATACACTCCGGATCATTAACCCAGGCCCCTGGATTACTAGTCGAGTAACATATACACTATACTACTGTACCGTTTAGCATCAAGTCTCCTAGATCTCGCTATCAGCTTTGTATTTCAACCCCATTCATGGAGTACGTGTTCTCTCCTTCCTATGTGCAGTACTTTAAACTTGTCTGCATTCAACTTTGTTTTCCATTGTTCTATCCATGAACACATTTTCGTCTAATTTGTTCCCTTGAGAACTAATCCCATTCCCTCGCCGAGCTTGATATTGTCTGCAAATTTCATCACTTTGCATTAGGTTTCTGAATCCAGGTCATTTATATCATTTAAAACAGTTAGTGGCCTCATCGCCAAGCCCTGGGGCTCCCCACTCAGTACTCCCCCTGCCCCCTGCCCCCTGCCCCGGCCCCTGCCCTGATCTAGCTCTCTGCTAGTTTCCCCACAGCTTTGAGTTGAATTAATAGCCTTTATTTTAATCTGTTCTTTGGATGCACCACTGGCGAGGCAGCATTTATTGTCCAATCCCAGTTACCCTGAGGGCATTAAAACCCAACCACTTTGTGTATGACTGGAGTTACATAGAGGCAACATTCCCGCTCAGCCGCGAGGCCGCGCGGCGGTCTGGTGGTCCTGCGCAGTCCGCTCACCGGCTTTTCAATGGAAAAAAACGCACGTGCGCAAAAATTTGAATGGGCCGCGCAGCCAGTTAAAGGGGCCGCGCACGGGGAAAAAAATTAGAGGGAACATTGCATATAGGCCCAGACCGGGTAAGAATGGCAGGTTTCCTTCCTTGAAGGACATTAGTGAACCAGTTGGGTTTTTACAATAAAACACCAGCTTTCATGGTCATCTTTTGCTGCTGGTTCACAAATGATCAGCTTTTATAGCCTCATGACCTCTGGGTACCATAACCACCAAGCTACCATTCCCCACTAGGTGACGCAATATCACTAGACTTCCAAAGCACGTTATGTCAATTGCCTCTTGGCCATGTAACTATTTAATGCACTGATTTATCCACAGCCCACTTGGGATGTCACGATGATTCTCCAATAGTACTCATTTAATAATGAAAGGATTCGAAAGTAATTATCAGTAACAACGCGCATTTCTATCGCACCTCTCCTGCCCTGGGCTTCCCTCCCACTCCCAGGAGGAGCTCTGGACTCCCCCCCCCGACCTCCCACAAATTACCTTAATTCTGGGATTGTTCATTCCCTCCGTGCAAAATCCTGCTCCTTCCTCCGTCTCCCTGTCATGCCCACTGGGTTCAGCCAGGAGTCCTTCCTCCTACATGTTCTCTTCCCGCTCCCGCATCGTAACCTCTGGTGTCCCCCAAGGATCTATCCTTGGCCCCTCCTATTTCTCATCTACATGTTGCCCCTTGGTGACATCATCCAAAAACACAGCGTCAGTTTCCACATGTACGCTGACGACACCCAGCTCTACCTCACCACCACTTCTCTGACCCCTCCACAGTCTCTAAATTGTCAGACTGCTTGTCCGACATCCAGTTCTGGATGAGCAGAAATTTTCTCCAATTAAATATTGGGAAGACCGAAGCCATTGTTTTTGGTTCCTGCCACAAACTCCGTTCCCTAGCCACTGACTCCATCCCTCTCCCTAACATCTGTCTGAGGCTGAACCACACTGTTCGCAACCTTGGTGTCATATCTGACCCTGAAATGAGCTTCCGACCACATATCCGCAGCATAACAAAGATCGCCTACTTCCACCTCCATAACATCGCCCATCTCTGCCCTTGCCTCAGCTCATCCGCTGCTGAAACCCTCATCCATATCTTTGTTACCTCTCGACTTGACTATTCCAACGCACTCCTGGCTGGCCTCCCACATTCCACCCTACGTAAACTTGAGGTCATCCAAAACTCGGCTGCCCGTGTCCTAACTCGCAACAAGTCCCGTTCACCCATCTCCCCTGTGCTTGCTGACCTACATTGGCTCCCGGTTAAGCAGCGCCTCGATTTCAAAATTCTCATCCTTATTTTCAAATCCCTCCATGGCCTCGCCCCTCCCTATCTCTGTAAACTCCTCAGCCCCACAACCCCCCCGAGATCTCTGCGCTCCTCTAATTCTGCCCTCTTGAGCATCCTTGATTATAATCGCTCAACCATTGGTGGCCATGGCTTCTGTTGCCTGGGCCCTAAGCTCTGGAATTCCCTCCCTAAACCTCTCCGCCTCGCTACCTCTCTTTCCTCCTTTAAGACGCTCCTTAAAAACTACCTCTTTGACCAAGCTTTTGGTCATCTGACCTCATTTCTCCTTATGTGGCTCGGTGTCAAAACTTTTTGTCTTACAATACTCCTGTGAAGTGTCTTGGGATGTTTTACTACGTTAAAGGCGCTATATAAATACAAGTTGTTGTTGTTGTGTTGATGAGGCACCGGAGTTAAAATGGCCCCTGGCTTCACGTTGGCATCGTCATTGGTGCTTCCCGCGTCCAGCCCCTCCCCCGTGACCGGCCCCTCCTCCCAGCCCCTTCCTTCCCTGGCCCCTCCCCCCCACACCTGGCCCCTCCCCCGTGCCCAGCCCCTTCCTTCCCCAGCCCCTCCCCCGCGCCCGGCCCCTCCCCCGTGCCCAGCCCCTCCCCCCAGCCCCTTCCTTCCCCGGCCCCTCCCCCCACGCCCCGGGCCCCTTCCCCCCACGCCCCGGGCCCCTTCCCCCCCACCCCTGGCCCCTCCCCCCTCCCCCCACGCCCCTTCCCTCAGCCCCTCCCTTCCCCGGCCCCTCCCCCCATGTCCCACGCCCCTCCCCCCCACACCCCACACCCCTCCCCCCCGTCCCCGTGCAGTGCACTCACTCTCAGAGTTACAATCGGGGCGAAGAATTCTGCAGCTCGAGAGAGAGGAGTGGAGAGACAGAGGCGTTTAGGGAGGGAATCAGTCGCGTTTGATAAGGAAGTACCCATTCCGTTATAACACCGTGACATGTTTGGTGAAAATTCAAGTATTGGGCTAACTCTGACTTTGTGCAATAGTGTAACATGGCAACTCATTTAACATCTCTCCCAATTGTCATTTGCATTGACTTCAGGAGAGATGTAAAGTGGGCTGCTGATTTGCTATCACCCCTTTTACACTATCACACAGAGTCAAAATCTACCCCCCGTATCTTTTTGGGAGCATTGGGTTAACCTGTGCTGAATCCAAGCTAATGTGGGAATCGGTGCTAAACAGTACCCGCGTTGCGAGTTACACTAAATTAAGAAAGAAAGGACACAGTCACTGCAAAGTTGTGAACTCTGTCAATGCTCCCTTAAAGCAATGCAAAAGTCTCTCTCCTGGGTCATTACATTCGCCTCCTGGCTTCCTGTAACCTTAAGAGTAGGAAGCAATAAGCAAGACCTAATGAGAGAAACAATGCTTCATCTCCCAGTTCCAGGCCCTGAATGCCCCTCATGTGGTCAATTGAAAAGTCATTCTCATGCAAACAGTTTGAGAGAAACAAAAGGCTTGATCTACTTTGTCATTCCCGGGATTAAGTTATTTTGGTTGCATTGTGTGTGAATATTTACCACGGGATTCAGCTCTGCTCTAAAGTGGATTGATCACAGTTTGTCCTCTGCAGATATCAGGCCAGTATCACTGGCAGCAATCACATCGTTCTGCTTTAAAGCCAAAAACTGGGTTGGAAAGACAGACAGGAATGGGAATTAATATCAACTACACCAGCACTTGGTATGTAAGGGCACACTTGCACACTAATATTAGGAGTTCTGTTTTCACTTCAGTGTTAGCAAGGATTCTCACCAGTGATCTGCCTGGGGTTCACACTAGAACATTGGATGTGAACCCCCCCCAGCCCCGCCTCCACCCCCCCCCCACCAACATTGGTGGGTATCAAACCTGACCTGTGGACCCCAGAGCAGTGATAGTAGAAAGGCTAAGGACTAGACACCATTTTCAGAAGCAGGACATGAGATCCGATCTGTAGGAGACAGTGCAATAAAGCTCGAGGGTTAAACACTCTCAATTCTCTTGGGGAAGTATGAATTGTTTTTTTTTTAAACCAATCACGCCATCAATAAGTTTGAATCTTCTTGTGCCACATAACTTGTTGATGTCACTCCGAGTCGGATATTGTCTGCAAATTTCATCGCTTTGCCTTCAGCTTCTGAATCCAGGTCTTTAACATCATTTGAAACAGTTAATGGTCCCATCACTAAGCTCTGGGGCTCCCCACTCAGTATGAACCCACCCACCCTCTGCCCCCTGCCCCGACATGACTTCTCACTTTATGCTGAATGGCCATTCTGATTACACAAGGATAGAAATGTTGGTGCTGATACAGGAGCCCCATGGAGTGATCGCTGGGTCAGGGGGAGCATTCCCACCTTTGAGTCAGAGGGTGAAGGGTCCGAGCTCCACTCCAGACAGTCCCACCGAGTGGAGGCTTGAATGTGGTCACTAAACACGGGGGACGTGTGCCTGGTTGGTGTGGGTGCAGGTGGTCCTCCCATTGTGACGGGTGGGTGGGGGTCTTTAGCCTCGGTCGCAGCTCATCCAGGAGAAGATTCTCCGAAGATAAAAACCACGAGGAGGGTAACGGGAAACCAACTCAGCTCCTCTTCCCGAGTAAGTGCCCTTGTGGCTTCCCAGCAAGGTCAAACGTATTGGGAAGAGGAGCCGGGGCCGAGAGGTAAGTCTCTTTTATTCTTTTTCTGTTTCTCTGTGAGCCAGGAGGGGCAGGACTGCTCTTCTGAACCTCTAAAGGGAACTTTGGCCCTCCTCTTCCCCTCCCCTCCTGTGGCGCGGGGCGCACATTCACTGTACATGTGTGCCGTCTGCGTCATCGTCACTTGACTCATGTTGTTCTCTCTCTCTCCTGTGTGTGTGCGCGTAGGTTGGGCTGCAGACTCGCGGTTCCCAGTACAGCTCCCGTAAGTTAACTTTGTTGTTTTATTTATTTAATAAAACGTTGATACTCTTTCTAACGACGCATGGCTACGCCTACTCTTTAAAGAGGTATCGACACACCTCCGATCGTCCGAACCCCCCGCACCCTCCCTCAAACAATTACCTCAGTGCCGAGGACCATTCCTTCGAGTCCCCAGGAGTCCCCCCCTGCCTCCCGAAATCCCGCTCCCCCTCCCACCCCCCTCCACACCCACAGCAACCCCCACCCTCCCCGGCCAGCTAGTGCTTCCCGCTGGGGTCGGGCGGTAGACTGCCTGCGATCCCGCAGTGTTCAAATCTACCCTCCTCTCAGTCTCTCGCCATGCTGACTCACTCTCCATTAAAATCAACCCCGCCCACCCCCGTCCCACCGAGTCCCTGTGCAGTCGCTGCATCTTTGAGAGACTTTGCCCGGATTCTGATTCTCTCAGTATCAGAGGATTGTGTTGCCCGTCTCTGCCCCTGCCTCAGCTCATCTGCTGCTGAAACCCTCATCCCACCTTTGTTGCCTCCAGACTCGACTATTCCAACGCACACCTGGCTGGCCTCTCCATCTTCCACCCTCCATAATCTTGAGGTCATCCAAAACACTACTGACCGTGTCCTAACTCGCACCAAGTCCCATTCACCCATCACCCCTGTGCACCTACATTGGCTCCCAGTCCGGCAACGCCTCAATTTTAAAATTCTCATCCTTGTTTTCAAATCCCTCCATGGCCTCCTCGCCCCTCACTATCTCTGTAATCTCCTTCAGCCCCACAACACCACACCCCCACCGCCAAGATCTCTGCGCTCCTCCAATTCTGGCCTCTTGCTAATCCCCGATTTTCATCGCTTCACCTTTGGTGGCCGTGCCTTCAGCTGCCGAGGCCCTTAGCTCTGGAATTTCCTTTCCATACACCTCCGCCTCGCTACCTCTCTCTCTTCCTTTAAGACGCTCCTTAAAACCTACCTCTTTGACCAAACTTTTGGCACTAGATAAATGCAAGGTTTTTGTTGTTGTTGATTCAAATTCTGCCAATACATTTCTCAACAACTGAGCATTTACATCTTACAAGTCAATCGAAGTTGTTCATTATTAATTTTCCTCCTCCAGGATTTCTCTCAGTTATGTATTGCTCCATTCGCTGTGTTGAACCTGGGTTTAAATATGTTTATTAAGCAATTCACATTTTATTTTTGCAACAGCAGAGTTGGAGTAAACATTGTAACGGGGATGTAGCGATATTCCTGATGTTATTCACTGTGTTACGTTGCTGTGTGATTCAGAAACTAGGGGGTTGATATTAAACCTCCCACGAAGGGTGGGAGAGGGTGGGGGGCAGTTAAAAATGAAAAATCGCGAAAGACGACTCCAACCCGTTCCTGCTGCCATTTTATGGTGGGGGGCTTGCGTGGCGTGTCTGTGTCCTGTCTTGAGGAGGTGGGACACCTCATTATAATACTTAAATCACGCTCCCACAGTGCAGTTGGGAGCCTGATTTAACTTTAACGCTATGGCTCAGTGGGTAGCACACTTGCCTCGGAGTCAGAAGGTTGTGGGTTCAAGCTCCACTCCAGGGGACTTGAGCACAAAAATTTAGGCTGACACTCCCAGTGCAGCGCTGAGGGAGTGCTGCATTGTCGGAAGTGCTGTCTTTCGGATAAGACGTTAAACCAAGGCCCTGTCTGCTCTCTCAAGTGGACGTAAAAGATCCCATGGCACTATTTCAAAGAAGAGCAGGGGAGTTATCCCTGGTGTCCTGGGCCAATATTTATCCCTCAACCAACATCACTAAAAAAAACAGATTATCTGGCCGTTATCACGTTGCTGTTTGTGGGAGCTTGCTGTGCACAAATTGGCTGCTGTGTTTCCCACATTACATCAGTGACTGCACTCCAAAAGCACCTCACTGGCTGTAAAGCGCTTTGAGACGTCCGGTGGTCGTGAAAGGCGCTAGAGAAATGCAAGTCTTTCTTTTTCAACGCTGGCCGGCCGGGTTTCCCAGGGCTCGGGAAACCCGGCAGCGAACTGGAGATGGGAGCAGCCGGATCCGGCAGGTTAAGGGCTTTCGCAGCACTGTTTGTGGGCCAGGAGGAGCAGGAGTGCTTCCCCACCGCGCCCCCACCCCCAACCTCCGGCCTCGCAAACAAGCCTTCTGCCCACCGTGGCCTCTCCTCGCCGACCCCCCCCCCGCAAACCTGCGATCCTGAGCCCCCCTCCGCTGACCCCACCGCTTTCTGCCTCACAATCTTCTCTCCCTCCTGATAGTCGGTCTGCCCCCACCACACCAACTCCCTCGATCTTTCTCGGTTGCCGGGTACCATCCCCATCGTTTCCCGGCCACTGGCTTTTGAACCTGGCAGCTGGTCAGCCTATCAATGGCCAGGCAGGATCCACAATTTCAAGATGATAACGAGGTTTTGTTGCATTCCCGAGAAATCTGGGTATCACCCTCCGCCCCCCACAATCTCCCTCTCACATTCCGCTTCCATCACTCCCACTCCCCTTCCCTCTCCCTACTCCCCGCTCCTCTCTCCCACTTCCCACCCCCGGTCACCTCCCCCCGCTCTTCTTCAGATGTCTTACTCAGTTGGCGTTTCACTAGGTTAAAGGTGCTATATAAATGCAAGTTGTTGTCACTAATGCACAGAGCCAGAGAACGCTGAGCCCATCGGAGGCAGTACTGCAGCTGTTCTAGGTCAGCAGCCTGCCAATCCCCCATGGCCAATAATCGTTACACATTACACCATATGGCAAGACATTCAATAATGTAACAAATTTGTACACAAGTCTCCTGCATCTGATCAGCACCTAATGAATCCCGAGTGTAGGTCTTGCCACGGCTTCACTCTTGCACATCCCTCATTGCGGCAGATGTTCCTGCAATACTGATGCAAGCAAATTGCACAGTTGCGTTTTGCAATCAGATGCTCCTTGAAAGAATATTAATGGCAATTAGCTGATTTTCACACTTGAGCCTAACACAATCATTTTGAAACGAAGAGGGAGATGCCCCTGAACCTTTAACAGTTGGCTAGACACAAATATCTGAGGCTGAAGCTGAAAGCAATCTATGGCTGTTGATAGACTTGTCACTCAACATGTCCAATCACTGCGAAGCAACAATCCCCAAAGCAAGTAGAATGCTGAACGACATCAACCAAAACAGTGGTGAGCATGTGTGCTTAAGCTACAGCAGTCACAAGAGGCCGGAGAATCTCAATTCCAATTGCGCCAAGCAAAAAACACCGGCTCTGTGTTTTACTTTTAAATATGATGTGGAGATGCCGGTGTTGGACTGGGGTGGACAAATGTGAGCAGTCGCGACTTCTTACTTTTAAATAGAAAGACAGACTTGCATTTCTATAGCGACCTCAAAACATCCCAAAGCGCTTTACAGCCAATGAAGTATTTTTTGAAGTGTAGTCACTGTTGTAATGTAGGAAACACAGCAGCCAATTTGCACACAGCAAACTCCCATAAACAGCAATGTGATAATGACCAGATCATCTGTTTTAGTGATGTTGATGGAGGGGTAAATATTGGCCAGGACACTGGGGAGAACTCCTCTACTCTACTTTGAATAATGGCCATGAGATCTTTTACGTCCACTTGAGAGGGCAGACAGGACCTTAGTTTAATGTTTCATCTGAAAGACAGCACTTCCGACAGTGCAGCGCTCCCTCAGTACTGGCACCGGGAGTATCAGCCTGGATTACGTGCTCAAGTCTCTAGAGTGGGACTTGAACCCACAACCTTCTAAATTAGAGGGGAGAGTGCTGCCCACTGAGCCACGGCAGGCACCTGTAATATTCTGATGGTTTTCACTAGGGATGTGGAAGGATTTCCAGAACAGTACTGTCTGAATCCTATGTACTCTGCTTGTGTGGAGACCAAATTCTATGTGACAATGTTAATTCAGAAGAAAACAAGTTAGTGAAAGAGCTCTCCAATTAGTCCCACTCTCGGCTCTTTCCCCATAATCCTGCAAATGTTTCCTTTTCAAGTATTTATCTAATTCCCTTTTGAAAGTTACTATTGAATCTGCTTCCACCTCCCTTTCAGGCAGCGTATTCCAGATCACAACAACTCGCTGCGTAAAAAAAATTCTCCTCATCTCCCCTCTGGTTCTTTTGCCAATCACCTTAAATCTGTGCCCTCTGGTTACCGACCCTCCTGCCACTGGAAATAGTTTCTCCTTATTTACTCTATCAAAATCCTTCATAATTTTGAACACCTCAATTAAATCTCCCCTTAACCTTCTCTGCTCTAAGGAGAACAACCCCAGCTTCTTCAGTCTCTCCACATAACTGAACTCCCTCATCCCTGGCACCATTCGCAGTTTTTATTGTCTTCCAGTCTGCTCGCACTTATTCTGCCAGTGGCTCTCGTTGCTCAGGGGCGCGCTGTGGCCGTTGATTTGCGACACTCAGGTCTCACGCCCCGGATCGGAGGAGACCCACCCACCATCGAGCAGCTCTGTCTGAGGCCCTCGTCAATGCAACTCAACGCTCCGACCAAAGTAAAGCAAGCTCTCAACATGAAGCCAGCAGAGTTTGGGCAGGCTCGTCAGTGAAAGCTCGTGTATGAATGTCACCTTATTATTTACTTCAGTTTACTTTTTAATTGTTAGGAAAGTGCTGATGTATATTTCACTAATAGCCAGGCAGAGGTGCAATTTCCTGCTGGCCTTCGCTCTTTATCTTTCCATTTAGACTTTAATCAGAAGAGTGACCAAATTCAATGGCTCAGCCCGTGCTCCTTTGAGAGAGGCTGATGGTGAGAAAGACTTTTAGTTAATGGTAGTTGAGACAATTTAATGGCTTGTTAGCCTCACATTCTTTTAGTGGATGACTAGATGCAACAAATTTTTGCAACTGAAAAGCCTTTCCTTGCATCTTTTGTTGTTTCGATTCAGAAGTCCCATTGTGCATTCTACATGGCCTGAAGGCAGGTGCAAACAGCCAGCAGATCAATAGCCAGCCTTCCCTGCTTCTTTTATTATGTGTACTTAATACTGAATATTCAAATATTCAATGAATATTTCAGGCCTCTCTGCGGAACACAGCATTTGTAATACAGTCAGTGCATATTTAGAATGAAAGACCGTGAAACAGTTTTATTAAAAGCACAAAGCCTTGCCTGTGTTATCAATCATAAAATAATCATGGCCGAACATCTCCTTTGTTGTACAGAAGCTTTCTTCCTCAGCTTAATTTTACAGAGCTGATTCCAGCTAGAAGCTACACTGAATGGCGTGGAAAATCTTTTTATCAACTTTCGTACGAGATTGTTGAATGCAGGGACAGACACACATGGCCAACAGAAACTTAACAGTAACAAGAAACAGTAGGATTATGACAGATGATAATCACGAGCTGGAATCCTGGATCTGTTAAAAGTTTCAACACACCACCCAGTTCCATCAGTGCAAATGTTTAAATGTATAAACAGTTCACATTCGTCCGGACTTTAATCCAGGATTAAATTAAGACCTGGTTTACTGAGCAGAGCCCAGTTTGATCCTATTTGCATATCCAGGAATTCCTAATCACCCAGTTCACTGCGATTGTACCAGAGATCTTGGGGGGTGGGATGGGGGGCGGGGGGGGGGCGGGGAGGTGGGTGTGGGGGGGAGTTTCTGCTAGTTTTGTGCCCAGATTCCAGCACAATCGATCGAACCAGCGCAAATGATCGGGGGAATTGTAATCGCAAGTGAGTTACGCCCAAAACCACTTATGTTCGTGTTTTCTGCAATCTTTTACGCTGGTTTAAGATTCAGTTCATAGAATCATAGAAATTTACGGCACAGAAGGAGGCCATTCGGCCTATCGTGTCCGTGTCGGCCGAAAAAGAGCTATCCGGCCTAATCCCACTTTCCAGCACTTGGTCCGTAGCCCTGTGGGTTACGATACTTCAAGTGCATATCCAAGTACTTTTTAAATGTGATGAGGGTTTCTGCCTCTACCACCCTTTCAGGCAGTGAGTTTCAGACCCCCACCACCCTCTGGGTGAAAAGATTTCTCCTCAAATCCCCTCTGAACCTCCGACCAATTACTTTAAATCTATGCCCCCTGGTTATTGACCACTCTGCTAAGGGTAATAGGTCCTTCCTATCCACTCTATCTAGGCCCCTCATAATTTTATACACCTCAATTAGGTCTCCCCTGAGCCTCTTCTGTTCCAAAGAAAACAACCCCAGCCTATCCAATCTTTCCTCATCGCTAAAATTCCCCAGCCCAGGCAACCTCCTCGTAAATCTCCTCTGCACCCTCTCTAGTGCAATCACATCTTTCCTGTAATGTGGTGACCAGAACTGCACACAGCACTCTAGCAGTGGCCTAATTAGTGTTTTATACAATTTAAGCATAACCTCCCTGCTCTTGTATTCTATGCCTCGGCTAATAAAGGAAAGTACCCCGTATGCCTTCTTAACCACCTTATCTACCTGTCCTGCTACCTTCAGAGATCTGTGGACATGCACTCCAAGATCCCTCTGTTCCTCTACAAGTCTCAGTATCCTACCATTTATTGTGTATTCCCATGCCTTGTTAGCCCTCCCCAAATGCATTACCTCACACTTCTCCGGATTGAATTCCATTTGTTACTTTTCTGCCCACCTGACTAGTCCATTGATATCTTCCTGCAGTCTACAGCTTTCTTCCTCACTATCAACCACACGGACAATTTTTGTATCATCTGCAAACTTTTTAATCTTGCCCCCTACATTGATGTCCAAGTCGTTGATGTATACCACAAAAAGCAGAGGACCCAGTACTGAGCCCTGTGGAACCCCACTGGAAACACCCTTCCATTCACAAAAACATCCGTCGACTATTACCCTTTGCTTCCTGCCACTGAGCCAATTTTGGATCCAACTTGCCACTTTCCCTTGGATCCCATGGGCCTTTACTTTTTTGACCACCTACGCCGCGAATATGCAGTCTCCAGCGATTACAACCGCTACACCAGCAAAGACTTGCCAATCCAGGCTGATTTGAACAACCTACCACTAACCCGTCTCAAATCTAGAAGGCCATTTGGACCGTCGCCGAAGCCCTTCAGTGATCTCCCCTCAGCCTTGATGTCCGATGGCGAAATGCTTGGAAGAACTGTGACATACGGCATGGATTCCTTATAGAGACCCCACAGTACAACCTGAAGGATCAAACCTTCCGCACAAACAGTGGACAACCATCAACAGCCTCAGAACCAGTCATGGTAGATGCTGTCACCTTCTCCATAGATGGAAGATTAAAGCATCCCATCATGCGACTGTGGAGCTCGTGATCAGACCCTGGAGCACACCATTGAGCACTGTCCCTCAGAGGACATTCGCAGGCAGCCTACAAGATATCCACGCTGTTACACCAGGAGCTTTGGCCTGGATATCTGACTTAGATATTGACATCTGATTTGCTTTGCTACTACCATACAAAAGAATAATACCCCTCAGCCTTCTCTTTTCTAGAGAAAAGAGCCCCAGCCTGTTCAACCTTTCCTGACAGGTATAAGCTCTCAGTTTTTTTAATTCATTCATGGGATGTGGGCATCGCTGGGAAAGCCAGCATTTATTGCCCATTCCTAATTGCCCTTGAGAAGGTGGTGGTGAGCCAGCTTCTTGACAAATGAATGATTTGCTAGGCCATTTCAGAGGGCAGTTAAGAGTCAACCACATTGGTGTGTGACTGGAGTCACATATAGGCCAGACCAGGTAAGGACGGCAGATTTCCTTCCCTAAAGGACATTGGTGAACCAGATGGGTTTTTACAACAATCCGGTAGTTTCATGGTCACCATTACTGAGACTAGCTTTTTATTCCAGATTTATTTAATTAACGGAATTTAAATTCTCCAGCTGCCGTGGTGGGATTCTGGTATCATCCTTGTTACAGTGACGGACTGGGAGAAGCCCTGAGGAAATTCCTGTTGATTGTTGACCAACTACTGTTTGTATCGGGCTCCTCATGCGGAAAACAGCGAGTGTTTGACAGCAAATGTCGGCAATTAGCAGTAGAGGAAACGGGGTGAAACACAGTTGAGAAAGCACAAAAGCGTGGTTGAAGGGAAGGGTTTTAGAACAGAGGGCAGGAGACAATCTTCACGCACAGGGTTGTGCGGCTGTTGAATTCACTCCCAGGGTTAGTGGTTGAGGCAGAAATAGGGCTTTAAACTAAATAGTGTGGGGGGGGGAGGGTTCAGGTGAGGGGAAATTTATAAAGTCAAAGAGAAAGGAGAAGGCAATAGTTCAGGGTAGCGATAGGGGTAATGATAACCAGAGAGTGACAGGAAGGGCATATAAATATAAGAGTGCAGCAGAAAGTAGAGTCAGAGTAGGAAAAAATGGTATAAAGACAAAATTAAAAGCTTTTTATCTGAATGCACGCAGCATTCGTAACAAGATAGATGAGTTGACGACACAAATAGAAATATATGGGTATGATTTGATAGCCATTACAGAGACGTGGTTGCAAGGTGACCAAGGCTGGGAACTGAATATTCAGGGATATTTGACATTTCGGAAGGATAGGCAGAAAGGAAATGAGGTGGGGTAGCTCTGTTAATAAAGGATGAGATCAGTACAGTAGTGAGAAATGATCCTGGCTCGGAAGATCAAGATGTAGAATCAGTTTTGGTGGAGATAAGAAATAATAAGGGAAAGAAGTCACTGGTGGGAGTAGTCTATAGACCCCCTAACAGTAGTTACACTGTAGGACAGAGTATAAATCAAGAAATAATGGAGGCTTGTAAGAAAGGTTCTGCAATAACCATGGGCGATTTTAATCTTCATATAGATTTGACAAATCAAATTGGCAAGGGTAGCCTTGAGGACGAGTTCATGAAATGTATTCGGGATGGTTTCTTAGAACAATACATTGTGGAACCAACCAGGGAGCAGGTTATTTTAGATCTGGTAATGTGTAATGAGACAGGATTAATTAATGATCTTATAGTAAAGGATCCTCTAGGGAAGAGTGATCATAGCATGTTAGAATTTCAAATTTAGTTTGAGGGTGAGAAACTTGGGTCTAAAACTAGTGTCCTGAATTTATGGCAATTACAAGGGTATGAAGGCAGAGTGGCTAAAGTGGACTGGGAAAATAGATTAAAGGGTAAGACGGTAAATAAGCAGTGGCAGACATTTAAGGAGATATTTCATAACTCTCAACAAAAGTTTATTCCAGTGAGAAGGAAGAACTACAAGAAGGATGAACCATCCGTGGCTAACAAAGGAAGTAAAGGATGGTATCAAATTGAAAACAAAGGCATACAATGTTGCGAAGAATAGTGGAAGGCCAGAGGATTGGGAAATTTTTAGAAACCAGCAAAGAATGACTAAAAAAATAATAAAGAGGGGGAAGGTAGATTATGAGAGTAAACTAGCAAGAAATATAACAACAGACAGTAAGAGCTTCTACAGGTATATAAAAAGGAAGAGAGTAGCTAAAGCAAATGTGGTCCCTTAGAGGATGAGACTAGGGAATTAATAATGAGAAACAGGGAAATGGCAGAGACTTTGAACAAATATAACGCCCCTATACAAGAATGGAGGGAGACAGAAAAAAGGAAACTATAGGCCAGTTAGCCTAACATCTGTCATTGGGAAAATGTTGGAGTCCATTATTAAGAGCTCACGGGGTTGGGGGTAATATATTAGCATGGATAGAGGATTGGCTAACTAACAGAAAACAGAGAGTCGGGATAAATGGGTCATTTTCAGGTTGGCATACTGTAACTAGTGGGGTGCCACAGGGATCTATGCTGGGGCCTCAACTATTTACAATCTATATTAATGACTTGGATGAAGGGACTGAGTGTACTGTAGCCAAATTTGCTGATGATACAAAGATAGGTGGGAAAGCAAGTTGTGAGGAGGTAGCAAATAATCTGCAAAGGGATATAGATAGGTTAAGTGAGTGGGCAAAAACTTGGCAGATGGAGTATAATGTGGGAAAATGTGAGGTTATCCACTTTGGTAGGAAGAATAAAAAAGCAAATTATTATTTAAATGGAGAGAGATTAAAAAATGCTGCGGTACAGAGGGATCTGGGGGTCCTCGTACATGAAACACAAAAAGTTAGCATGCAGGTACAGCAAGTAATCAGGAAGGCAAATAGAATGCTGGCCTTTATTGCAAGGGGGTTGGAGTATAAAAGCAGGGAAGTCCTGCTACAACTGTACAGGATATTGGTGAGACCACACCTGGAGTACTGCGTACAGTTTTGGTCTCCTTATTTAAGGAAGGATATACTTGCATTGGAGGCAGTTCAGAGAAGGTTCACTAGGTTGATTCCTGGGATGAGGGGGTTGTTTTATGAAGAAAGGTTGAGCAGGTTGGGCCTATACTCATTGGCCTACTCCAGCTCCTATTTCTTATGTTCTTATGTTCAACATTCAAGATTAGATTGGAGAGGGAGTGAAGGAAAATGGGTTGAAGGGATACGGGAACAGGGCGGGCAAGTGTGATTAGAATTCTTTGCTCATGGAGGGTAAAAACTAATATTCTCCCTAAGGTGCACGGGGCGCGCGGCCGTGCACTGATCAGGAGGTCCCGCGTAGGCCGCGCACCAGCTGCTGCTGCTGCAGAAGGTACCGCGCATGTGGTACTGAGTCAGTGAATATATTCAAGGCGGAGGTAGACAGATATTTGAGCTACAGGGGAGTCAAGGTTTATGGGGAAGAGGCAGGAAAGTGGAGTTGAGGCCAAGATCAGATCAGCCATGATCCCTATAGAATGGCGGAGTAGGCTCGAGGGGCCGAATGGCCTACTCCTGCTCCTATTTCTTATTTCTTATGTGTGACTGTACAGCACATTTAAAGGGACCGCGCACCAGCTGTGTCAAAGGCTGTAGAGAGATCAAGAAAGAGGAGGGATAGTGCACCGTGGTCAGAGTCACCGAGGAGGTCATTTGTGACTTTGATTAGGGTTGTTCCAGTGCTGTGGCAGGAGCAGAAACCCGATTGGAGTGGTTCAAACATGGAGTTACGGGAAAGGTGGGCATGGATTGGGAGGTGACAACACCGTCAAGGATTCTGGCGAGAAAAGGGAGGTTGGAGATGGGTCAGCATCTCAGGGGTCAGTGTGCTCTGACCAGAAGGACATATCTTGGGCATTGTCCAGGTGCATGAACCTCAGTGGTCAGTGGTCAGTGACCAGGAGCAGGAGCCTTGGCTAACTTTCAGTAACGCTGAAGCGGCCTAGCAAGCTACTCAGTTGTATCAGGGCAACTCCGGAATGCCGGCCTTGCCAGAGGCACCCGTATCCCGAGAATGGAAAAAAAAGTATTAGTAAGCCAATATTTCTAATATTAATGCTGCCCTAATGATGAATGGGACTGATTGACAGTGCATCACATATAATCCCATACTCAAAATAGCAAAAATTTGTAAATGAAACAAAAATTGCTGTTTGGCATTCTGAAAAAGGTTTGCAATCCTGCAGCGTGGAGGAAGACAAGAGACGATGATTGCAATCACCATTAATACAACATCTCCCGATGGGGGACCTGATGAAAGCATTTTCAAAATGTACAAAAAAAACTAGTCCACCATCAAAATAAACCTTATTCACTGTAGAAAGGAGTGAAAAAAAAGAAAGACTTGTATTTCTATAGCGCCTTTCATGACCACCGGACGTCTCAAAGCACTTTACAACCAATGAAGTACATTTGAAGTGAAGTCACTGTTGCAATGTGGGAAATGCAGCAGCCACAATTTGCACACAGCAAGCTCCCACAAACAGCAATGAGACAATGACCAGATAATCTGTTATAGTGATGTTAATTGAGGGATAAATATTGGCCAGGACACCGGGGAGAACTCCCCTGCTCTTCTTTGAATACATCGGCCCTGAGAGAGCAGATGGGCCTTGGTTAACATCTCATCTGAAAGACGGCACCTCTGACAGTGCAGCACTCCCTTAGCACTGCACTGGAGTGTCAGCCTAGTTTAATGTGCTCAAGTACCCTGGAGTGGAACTTGAACCCACGACCATCTGACTCCGAGGCAAGTGTGCTACCCACTGAGCCATGGCTGATACTCTGCAAGAGTGTGGGGAAAGAAAAAGTGAGCGAAAGAGAGAAAGAGTGAGAGAAAGAAAGAGTGGGAGAAAGAGAGAGTGAGAGAAAGAGAGTGAGAGAAAGAGAGAGTGAGAGATAGAGAGAAAGAGTGAGAGAAAGAGAGAGTGAGAGAAAGAGAGAAAGAAAGAGTGAGAGAAAGAGAGTGAAAGAAAGAGTGAGACAAAGAAAGAGTGGGAGAAAGACTGAGAGAAAGAAACTGAAAGAGAGAAAGAAAGAAAGAAAGAAAGAAAGAGTGAAAGAGAGAAACAAAGAGTGAGAGAAAGAAAGAGTGAGAAAAAGTGTGAAATAGAGTCAAAATAGTGGCCATGGAATCTTTTACATTCACCTGAGAGGGCAGACAGTCCCTCAGTACTGCCCCTCCAACAGTGCAGCACTCCCTTAGTACTGCCCCCTGACAGTGCAGCACTCCCTCAGTACTGCCCCTCCGACAGAGCAGCACTCCCTTAGTACTACCCCCTGACAGTGCAGCGCTCCCTCAGTACTGCCCTTCCGACAGTGCAGTGCTCCCACAGTACAGCCCCCTGACAGTGCAGCGCTCCCTCAGTACTGCCCCTCCGACAGTGCAGCGCTCCCTCAGTACTGCCCCTCTGACAGTGCAGCGCTCCCTCAGTACTGCCCCTCCGACAGTGCAGCGCTCCCTCAGTACTGCCCCTCTGACAATGCAGCACTCCCTCTGTACTGCCCCTACGACAGTGCAGCACTCCCTCAGTACAGTCCCTCCGACAGTGCAGTGCTCCCTCAGTACTGCCCCTCCGACAGTGCAGCGCTCCCTCAGTACAGCCCATCCGACAGTGCAGTACTACCTCAGTACTGCCCCTCCGACAGTGCAGCACTCCCTCAGTACTGCCCCTCCGAAAGTTCAGCGCTCCCTCAGTACAGCCCCTCCAACAGTGTGGCGCTCCCTCAGCACTGCCCCTCCGACAGTGAAGCGCTCCCTCAGTACCACACCTCCGACAGTGTGGCGCTCCCTCAGTACTGCCCCTCCGACTGCATCCCTCCCTCAGTACTGCCCCTCCGACAGTGCAGTGCTCCCTCAGTACTGCCCCTCCGACAGTGCAGTGCTCCCTCAGTATTGCCCCTCCGACAGTGCAGCTCTCCCTCAGTACCACCCCGCCGACTGCATCCCTCCCTCAGTACTGCCCCTACGACAGTGCAGCGCTCCCTCAGTACAGCCCCTCCGACAGTGCGGTGTTCCCTCAGTACTGCACCTCTGACAGTGCAGCGCTCCCACAGTATTACCCCACCGACAGTGCGGCGCTCCCTCAGTACTGCCCCTCCGACAGTACAGCGCTCTCTCAATACTGCTCCTCCGACAGTGCAGCACTCCCTCAGTACTGCTCCTCCGACAGTGCAACACTCCCTCAGTACTGCCCCTCCGACAGTGCGGCGCTCGCACTGTACTGCCCCTCCGACAGTGGAGCACTCCCTCAGTACTGCCACTCTGACAGTGCAGCACTCCCTCAGTACTGCTCCTCCGACAGTGCAACACTCCCTCAGTACTGCCCCTCCGACAGTGCGGTGCTCCCTCAGTACTGCCCCTCCGACAGTGGAGCACTCCCTCAGTACTGCCACTCTGACAGTGCAGCGCTCCCTCAGTACTGCCCCTCTGACAGTGCAGCACTCCCTCAGTACTACCCCTCCGACATTGTAGCACTCCCTCAGTACTGCCCCTCCAACAGTGGAGCACTCCCTCCGTACTGCCCCTCCGACAGTGGAGCACTCCCTCAGTACTGCCCCTCCGACAGTGCAGCACTCCCTCAGTACTGTGCTGTGAGTGTCGTCCTGCAGTTGGGTGGTAGAGAGAGTTGGCAAAGTTTCCATTAACAATCGCATCAAAATGTTGTCACCCACCAGTGCCGGCGGTAAGCAGGAATCGATGTCATGAGATTGGCATACATCACCGGACTATTTACCACTATCTGTGTTATTGCCTGCAAGTAAAATAAATAGACATGATAAGAGCTTTAAAATATCTTGCTTTATAACAAAGCAGCAGCTGGACTGCTGGCAATGAGATTCCTCAGACTCAGAATCAACTAACCACCTTGAATGAAAACCACTGCTCTTTTGTTTAGGGGAGTTTGTACATGTTTTACTCATTTCTGTGTGCTTCTGAAAATACGGACACGCATTGGGAGAATGCCACTCTCAGTAGGAGTAAAATAAAGACTTGGGGGGAAAAATTAGGTCGCGCCCCGTTTGGGGCGCAAATATCGTCTGGACGCAAATATTAGCGCCTGGCGCTAATTATCGCCACTGACTGGAAACTTCACTTTTACCGCCCCGGGAGGTGAGTGGAGCGCTAAATCAGGCGCTGCACACCTGGCTTAAGGCGCAAAGGCCGAGCAGTGAGGCGCTAACTCAGCGCGCGAGCGCAGCGCAGGTGCTGCCAGTTAGCGAGGGAACACATACACACTGGCGCCGGCCAGTTCTTAAAGCGGGGGGGGCCAACTTGCTCCCCAGCCACACCCTGCTCATTGCAGCCTTGAATCTCGGCCTGGAGAGACCTGTGAATCCATTTTGCTGCCAAGGATGGAGAGGGTGAGAGAACGAGCTCATCGCTTCACCGAGCGGGCCTTGGATGCTCTGGTTGGCGCGGTGGAGCGCAGAAGATCTATACTCTTCCCTGAGAGTGGCAGGAGGCCTTTGCCACGCGAGTACAGAAGAGTGTGGAGGGAGGTGGCTCAGAGCGTCTCCTCCAGGAGCATGGTGCCCAGGACCCATGTTCAATGCCGCAAAAAGTTCAACGACCTCACTCGGGTCGTCAGGGTGAGTGGCTCTTTCTCAATACCTCTCCATCCCTCCATCTCAACCTCACTCTATGGCCAGAGGGTCTTAAAACCCCAATGCACAACACTCATCCAACACCTATGGCCCTTTCATGAAACACACACACACATTCCACACTTTGCATACAGTAAGGGCTATTCACCTATGGGAGGCACATCAGGCAAGACCATGGCTGCATACAGTAAGGGCTATTCACCTATGGGAGGCACATCAGGCAAGACCATGGCTGTATATTTACTCAGATGCTGTCCTTTTTCTTGCAGGCCAAGCTGGCGCATAATCGGAGACAGCAGCAACGGACAGGTGGAGGGCGGCCTCAGCTGCAACCCCTCAGCGATCTTGAGGAGCGCGTCCACAGGATTGTGGCAAGCCGGGTGATCGGTCCCGTTGCCACTGGAGACGCCGATCCCGTTCTGGACAGCAATGGTAAGGTCATCACCTTTTTGTCCTCTGTCCTTCCACTTGTCCCTCACAACACCAGCCTTTGACACTTTCAATCCAACTTGCTAACTCGCTGCACTTATTCCTCCCTTACTGCCACCCTGTCCTCACGCTAAAGCCACTCTTGTACCTCCCTGCTTTCAGATGGTGATTCACCAGCTGAGGAGACGGGCCCTGAAGCTGCAACTGGGAGTGAAGCTGCAGCCGAGGAGGAAGAGGAAGCTGGAGCATCAGTGCCACCCTCTCCCGAGGAAGCCCATGCCCACACTGGGAACACGCCTTCCCTGGAGGGGAGCAGGGGGGAAGGGTCTGATGAGGGTGAAGCTCCAGGACCCAGCGGGCTGCAGCAACGCCATGGGGGTAGGGAAGAACGGGGGCCTTCTCCCCAGAGGGAGAGTATGCCAGCGACTCCTACTGCAATGGACGCAGAGGAGGAGCGGCTGATCGCAGAAATGAACACCCAGGCGGTGGGCATGCACACTGAGCTCATGGGTGCAGTGGGAAGGGTGCCCGAATGCATTGAGTCACTGGCAAGGAGTGTGGAGCACTTCGCTGTAGCACAGGCGGATGCCACACTAACGCTTAGTGCTGCAATTCAGTCACTGACTGCCGTGATCCCATCTCTGACTGCTCTCATGCAGACTCAGATTGAGGCCACGCGAGCACAGACTGCTGCCAACCTCGATGGTTCGTTCACATGTCCCCGGGGCTCTCACCGCGCCGCAGCAGGCCAGCAATCTGTTCTCCAGCAGATTGCTCCGGATGCTGAAGTGCTGCCCCGTGGGAGTGCCAGTGTGTCGGGCGAGCAGGGAGTTGCTGTCCTCTCTCACGATGACAGCATTCCTGCTGCCAACACTGTCACTTCTCCACTGCACTTGCCACCGCCTGTAGGACAGACTGCTGCCGCCCATGCAGAGTTGGTGCAGTCTGCAGCCGGGCCCTCCAGGCCCAGAACTGGTCGAGGCCGTCCTTCAGGGGCATCTGCAGTGTCAGGGTCTGACGATCAGCAGCCTTCCACCAGCCTTGCTGCAGCCAGTAAGGTCCCATTACGGAGGAGCAGTAGGGTTAGAAGGGGGGAAGTGCGCAAGGGAAGGAGATCACCCTCGAAGGGCAAAAAGTAGGAGGTGTGACAAAATGCTGGTCATTTTTTTATTAAAGGCCGAGTTTCATGGTCCAACTTTTGTTTAGTGTTTTGGACATTATCTCCAGGTTGTGAGAACCAGTTATGTTATTGACTGTTTTTTTGTGTTTATTTCTATGAGTTTGTCATGAGGAATTGACACACACAGAGTTTGTAAAATAAATAAGTTTCTGTATTCAAAATATACATGGTTGGTGTTTGGAATTATTGGTGCCTTGGCCGGCTTAGGGGTTGCGTGCTGGGTTCATTGATGTTGTTAGCAATGGCAGAAGCCATTTCCACAGCAGGGGCCCTAGAAGCGGCTTGCTATCAGCCGTTGACGGACGGCCCTTGCAGTTTCACCATTGTGGGCCGCCCTCCCGCCTTGGTGCTGCTGATGATCATCCTCCTCCTCCTCTTCCTCCTCTTCCTCCTCCTCCTCTGGTGGTGCTCCAAGGCCTGGTGGCATTGGCTGGGTCCTGACGATTGTCATGTTATGCAACATGCAGCACACAACTACGAAGTTGGATACTCGTTCAGGCGAGTACTGCAGGGCTCCTCCAGAATGGTCGAGACAGCGGAACCGTTGCTTCAGCACGCCGATTGTGCGCTCAATGATGTTCCTGGTAGCTTGATGGCTCTCATTGTACCGCAGCTCAGCAGGGGTGTTGGGCGTACGGAGCGGTGTCATCAGCCAGGTGCTCAATGGATACCCCTTGTCTCCGAGAAGCCAACCAACTGGCTGATGCGGTGCCTCGAAAAGTTCTGCCACAGTAGTCTGGCGCAGGATAAAAGCATCGTGGCAGCTGCCAGGATAGTGGGCATTGACAGCGAGTATCAGCTGTCTGTGGTCACAGACCAACTGAACATTCAAGGAATGGAACCCCTTTCTGTTCCGGAATTCCTCGGCATTCTCATGTGGAGCACGCAAAGCCACATACGTGCAGTCAATGGCGCCCTGCACCATGGGGAAGCCCGCTATCCTCGCAAAGCCCAGAGCGCGGTCACGCTGCTTGTCTGGGGTCCTGGGGAAAGAGATGAACTCTCGTCTCCTTTTAAAGAGGGCATTTGTGACCTGCCGGATGCAGCAATGCACCGCGAACTGGGAGATATTGGCGAGGTCCCCAGCAGCAGCTTGAAATGAGCCAGTAGCATAGAAGTTGAGAGCCACTGTGACCTTCACTGCCACCGACAGAGACGTCCTGGACCTCAGTTGAGGCTGCAGATCTGGCTGCAGCAGGTGGCAGAGCTCAGTGACCACCTCCTTGCTGAATCGCAGCCTTCGCAAACACAGCTCCTCAGACATATGAAGGTAGGAGAGCTGTTCACGATATACCCTGGGAGGGTAAGCTCTCCTGTACATACGCCTGTTGGCCCTCCTCTGTCTGTCCATCATTGCCACTCTCTCTCTGCGTCTCTGTGTCCTCCGATTCAGCTGGAGCAGGACGACGCCCCCAATCAGTGCAGCCCCCATAGTCTCTTTGCAAGCAAAGTAATGAAGGACAGCAACCAAAGTAGCAGCGAAGTTAGGATCAGTAGGCAAAACTACCTCACAAAGCGTTGACTCAATGCAGAAGTCTCTCTTTCTCTCTCTCCGAATCTCTCTCTCTCTCTCAGAACGAGTGGTGCAAAAATGTCAACCACAGAAAAAGACAGGAAGAGGCCCCCTTTAAATAGCGCCCCCCCCCAGCCCCACAGCGATTGATAGCGTTCCAGTCTTCCGGTCGTTGGATGCGCCAGGCGGTAAGGCAGGGGGCGCCACTCAATTTCCGCTCCAGGGCGCCACAAGGGCGTTGCACCATGGAATGACGTCACAATCTGCGCGCGCAGGTGGTCGCAGCGGTAAAGTTTAGCGCCGCCGCACAATGTCTAGTTAAGTTCCCGAGCGGCGCAAACATCGCTGCGCCCGGGCGTTAGCGGCTTTGCACCCCATTAGCGCCCTCTTAAGGCGCTAACGGGAGGCGAAACCAACTGAATTTTTATCCCTTGTATTTCTATAGCGCCTTTCACAAATTCAGGACGTCCCAAAGTGCTTTACAGCCAATGAAGTACTTTTTGAAGTGCAGTCACTGTTGTAATGTAGGAAACGCAGCAGCCAATTTGTACACAGCAAGCTCCCACAAACAGCAATGTGATAAATGACCAGATAAAATCTGTTTTTAGTGATGTTGAGGGTAATGGCACATTTAGATTTGATCACACAACCTGTTAAAAGAAAACAGCTGGGGTAGGTGGGCAGGCTGGGAAAGGGGATTTTAACCTGACGCGGGCTTCAGAAACCGGGAGGGTGGGCAGTTCAAATGCCCCCGAGTTAATTACCCGTCCGGATCTCCCCCACCGTGAATTTTACTCAGGTTTCTATGCTGCCCACCCAAAGCCGGTGGGGTCAACAACAACAACTTGTATTTATATAGCACCTTTAACATAGTAAAACATCCCAAGCTGCTTCACAGGAGATATTAGGACAGGTGACCAAAATTAAAGAGGTAGGTTTTAAGGAGCGTCTTATAGGAGAGAAGTCTAGGGAGTGAATTCCAGAGTTTTTTTTAATTTATTCGTTCATGGGATCTGGGCGTCGCTGGCAAGGCCAGCATTTATTGCCCATCCCTATTTTCCCTTGAGAAGGTGGTGGTGAGCCACCTTCTTGAACCGTCGTTATTTGTAGTGGTTTGGTACAACTGAGTGACTTGCTAGGCCATTTCAGAGGGCAGTTAAGAGTCAACCACATTGCTGTGGGTCTGGAGTCACATATAGGCCCAGACCAGGTAAGGACGGCAGATTTCCTTCCCTAAAGGACATTGGTGAACCAGATGGGTTTTTACGACAATCCAGTAGATTCATGGTCACCATTACTGACACTAGCTTTTTATTCCAGATTTATTTAATTAACGGAATTTAAATTCCCCAGCTGCCGTGTTGGGATTTGAACTCACGTCTCTGGATCATTAGTCCAGGCATCTGGATTACTAGTCCAGTAATATAACCACAATGCTTCCGTTCCTGGTTAGGGCCCAGGCAGCGGAAGGCACGGCCGCCAATGGTGGAGCGAAGGAATCAGGGGTCCTTCTTTAAATATGTAGATCAGGGTCCGAGGAAGTCATCGAGCCCTGGGTGCAATTTTAATCAGTCGGACCGGAGCGAGTGAAGTCTCTCTCCCGCCAGGCTGAAAGGAGTCAGGACCTGCTGGGAAGATAAAGAGGCCCAAACAGGTGAGTCGTTCTACTTTCCTTTGTGGGTTCAGGTGGAGCAAGGATGTTTCTCTGGGTTCACAAGCAAATTCGCAGCTTCGCTCCTCCAGGCTTTCCCCCCGCCCTGCCCATGAGTCTCCCCCTGCCCCCCGCCCCCGCACGGACTCCCCCCCCACTGCCCTGCCCCAGAATCTCCCCCTTCCCTCCACCACCCTTGAGAAGGTGGTGCTGAGCTGCCTTCTTGAACCGCTGCAGTCCATGTGGTGAAGTTACTCCCACAGTGCTGTTAGGGAGGGAGTTCCAGGATTTTGACCCAGCGACGATGAAGGAACGGCAATATACTTCTAAGTCAAATGGTGTGTGACTTGGAGGGGAACTTGGAGGTGAACTTGGAGGTGGTGGTGTTCCCATGCGCCTGCTGCCCTTGTCCTTCTAGGTGGTAGAGGTGGTGTGTTTGGGAGGTGCTGTCAAAGAAGCCTTGGTGAGTTGCTGCAGTGCATCTTGTAGATGGTACACACTGCAGCCACGGTACGCCGGTGGTGGAAGGAGTGGTTGTTTAATGTGGTGGATGGGGTGCCAATCAAGCGGGCTGCTTTGTTTTGGAAGGTGTCGAGCTTCTTAAGTGTTGTTGGAGCTGCACTCATCCAGGCAAGTGGAGAGTATTCCATCACACTTGTGGATGGTGGAAAGGCTTTGGGGAGTCAGGAGGTGAGTCCTGCAGCGATGTCCTGGGGCTGAGATGATTGGCCTCCAACCACCACAACCATCTTCCTTTGTGCTAGGTATGACTCCTGCCAGTGGAGCGTTTTCCCCCCCGATTCCCATTGACTTCAGTTTTACTCAGGCTCCTTGATGCCACACTCGGTCAAATGCTGCCTTGATGTCAAGGTCAGTCACTCTCACCTCACCTCTGGAATTCAGCTCTTTTGTCCATGTTTGGACCAAGGCTGTAATGAGGTCTGGAGCCGAGTGGTCCTGGTGGAACACAAACTGAGCATCAGTGAGCAGGTTATTGATGAGTAAGAGCCTTTTGACAGCACTTTCAATGACACCTTCCATCACTTTGCTGATCTTGTGAACAAACACTTACTTTCTTACATAGAATTACATCGAGTGTACAGGACAGAAACAGGCCATTCGGCCCAACTGCTTCGTGCCGGTGTTTATGCTCCACACGAGCCTCCTCCCACCCCTCTTCATCTCACCCCATCAACATATCCTTCTATTCCTTTCTCCCTCACATATGTATCTAGCTTCTTATTTTTCTTCCTCCAACAAAACATTAAAGGCACTATACAAAGTCATTGTTAATATTGAAACTGGGACTCTTCACTTTCAAAATGGTGATTCAGAAGGTATCATACTGTAGTATTACCATATTAAAAAGCTAGAGCATCAGGGGTGACTTTAACCATATCCATCCCATGGAATGCGGGCAGGTGGGCAGTTAAAATCGCCCGTCCGAAAGCCTCCAGGAACTCACCGTTCCGAATTTTAATCTGCTTGACTGAGCAGGCAGCAAGGACACCCATACAAAGTCAGTGGGGTCCTTCTTTACATATGCAGGTCGGGTGCTGGTGCTGTCACTGGGACCCGACTCCAATTTTAACTGGTGGCCTGATGCTAGATCAATTGTTAATTTTAAATTGGAGATTGATAGCTTTCTGTTCACCAAAGGTATTAAGGGATATGGGCCAAAGGCGGGTATATGGTGTTAGGTTGCAGATCAGCCATGATCTCATTGAATGGCGGAACAGGCTCGAGGGGCTGAATGGCCTCCTCCTGTTCCTATGCTCTGATGTTCCTAAGCTCTGGAGTTCCCTCTCTAAACCTGTCCGCTCTTTCCTCCTTTAAGACTCTCCTTAAAACCTACCTCTTTGACCAAGCTGTCCTTAAAACATCAACTCATATTTATATCGCGCCTTTAACGTGATAAATGACCCTCCGACCAAAGAAAATTCCCAGCACGATGGCTGTACGTGTGCCAGCTGAAAAATTATGCCACGTACAATCTGTAAGGGGCTGGAATACAAAAGGGTGGAAGTCATGCTCCAGTTATATAATGCCCTGGTGAGACCCCTGGAGTAACTGTGTTCAGTTCTGGGCCCCGCACCTCAGGAAGGATATATTGGCCTTGGAGGGGGAGCAGCGCAGATTCACCAGAATTATACCGGGGCTAAAAGGGTTAAAGTATGATGATAGGTTGCATAGATTAGGCTTTTATTCCCTAGAATATAGACGATTAAGGGGTGATCCAATTGAGGTGTTTAAGATGATTAAATGATTTGATAGGGTAGATAGAGAGAAACTATGTCCTCTTGTGGGGGGAGTCCAGAACAAAGGGGGCGTCACCTTAAAATTAGAGCCAGGTCGTTCAGGGGTGATGTCAGGAAGCACTTCTTCACACAAAGGGTGGTGGAAATCTGGAACTCTCTCCCCCAAAAAGCTGTTGAGGCTGGGGGTCAACTGAAAATTTCCAAACTGAGATTGAGAGATTTTTATTTGGCAGGGGTATTAAGGGTTACGGAACCAAGGCGGGTAGATGGAGTTAAGATACAGATCAACGCAACTGAATGGTGGAACAGGCTCGAGGGGCTGAATGGCCTCCTCCTGATGCTATGTTCCTATATAAGGATATAAGGGGAGAAATTCGGTATCACCCCGTTTGGGGGCAGTAACTTTTGAAAGCTGGGAAACTTAGCGCCAGGCGCTAATGATTCCCAGCTTTTTTTAAATTTGGTGTTTGCGCTCCAGGAAGGAAGTGGAGCGCTGCCGTGATCTGAGGCTCCTTCCCTCCCTTAAAGGGAGGGGCCGTCGCTGCAGGCTTTGCATTGGGACCAGTCAGCTGTTCCCCGACGGCGGCCGCGATCCGTCCCCACCAGCCCCGTGCATCTCCAGCAGAGCGCCGGTGCCGATCGATGGCAGCCCAGGAGCAATCAAAACAAAATTTCAAAAAGCATTTTACAAATTTTCCTACTTACCTCGGGGTTGGTGGGGGGGCGGGCGGGTGTTGAGGGTCTGTTAAGAATCCAGCTACATTTGACCCTTCCTGGAGTCTCTGTCCCATTTGCAAAGCTTGCAGGACACAAACACATCAGCAGCTTGAATGCAGGTCAGTGTCAGAACATTCAAAAAAAATGCAACCATTATAAAGGCTTTTTCTGGCAGGAGTATTTGAAATTAGCAGTGTTTGATCGTGTTGTCGCCTCCCAAAGCCGTGCCCATCTTTTCCGGCACTCCGTTTGGAGTTCCGGGAAAGATGGGCACGGCTTGTCCGACATCCAGTTCTGGATGAGCAGAAATTTTCTCCAACTTAATATTGGGAAGCCCGAAGCCATTGTTTTCGGTCCCCGCCACAAACTCCGTTCCCTAGCCACTGACTCCATCCCTCTCCCTAACATCTGTCTGAGGCTGAACCACACTGTTCGCAACCTTGGTGTCATATTTGACCCTGAAATGAGCTTCCGACCACATATCCGCAGCATCACTAAGACCGCCTATTTCCACCTCCGTAACATCGCCCGTCTCCGCCCCTGCCTCAGCTCATCTGCTGCTGAAACCCTCATCCATGCCTTTGTTACCTCTAGACTTGACTATTCCAACGCACTCCTGGCTGGCCTCCCACATTCTACCCTCAATAAACTTCAGGGCATCCAAAACTCGGCTGCCCATGTTCTAACTCGCACCAAGTTCCATTCACCCATCACCCCTGTGTTCGCTCACCTACATTGGCTCCCGGTTAAGCAGCACCTCGATTTCAAAATTCTCATCCTTGTTTCCAAATCCCTCCATGGCCTCGCCCCTCCCTATCGCTGTAATCTCCTCCAGCCCTACAACCCTCCAAAATATCTGTGATCCTCTCATTTGGCCACTTGAGCATCCCTGATTTTAATCGCTCAACCATTGGTGGCCATGCCTTCTGCTGCCTGGGCTCTAAGCGCTGGAATTCCCCCCCTAAACCTCTCCGCCTCGCTCCCTCTCTCTCCTCCTTTATGACGTTCCTTAAAACCTACCTCTTTGATCGAGTTTTTGGTCACCTGTCCTAATATCTCCTTATGGGGCTCGGTGTCAAATTTTGTCTGATTATGCTCCTGTGAAGCACCTTGGGACATTTTACTAGGTTAAAGGTGCTATATAAATACAAGTTGTTGTTGTTGTAACCGTGACTCGATTCGTACATTCATACGCAATATGGGCTGGGTTCTGGGTGGTTGCTGGGAGACAGAGTTTGATTCACCAGCAACACAATCTCGCCTCCCCCTCCACGCCCCCCCCCGCCCCCACACTGTGTGAATATTTTAGCAGTTGACATCAGAGCTGGATTATGGCCGGGTTTGTCTCCTCCATCACTCAGTAGCCAAAGTCAGGTGTGTGCCGTGGCTCAGTGGGTAGCACGTCCACCTCTGTGTGAGACAATTGTAGCTTCAAGTTCCGCTCCAGAGACTGGAGCATGTAATCTAGGCTGGCACTCCAGTGCAGTGCTGAGAGAGTGCTGCACTGTCGGAGGTGCCGTCTTTTGGATGAGACGTTAAACCGAGGCCCCGTCTGCTCTCTCAGGCGGACGTAAATGATCCTATGGCACTACTTTGTAGAAGAGCAGGGAATTCTCCCCGGTATCCTGACCAATATTTATCCTTCAACGAACATCACTAAAAAAAACAGATTATCTGGTCATTATCACTTTGCTGTTTGTGGGAGCTTGCTGTGCGCAAATTGGCTGCCGCTTTTCCTACATTACAACAGTGACTACACTTCAAACGTACCTCATTGGCTGTAAAGCGCTTTGGGTTGTTCTGAGGTCATGAAAGGCGCTATAGAAATGCAAGTTCTTTCTTTGTTTTATTCCATTTTTGAAAGGCCCTGCACTGGGATAGATTTTCAACTAGTTGTTCGTGTGTAAAGCTGGCACCCGCCCATTGTAGAAACCGCCAGGTTGTCATTTCCCTTGATTTCAACAACCTTCGGCACGCTATTTTAACAGAGGCTTTAACCCAAAGCCTCCACTGAGACTTCCAGCAGGGATATAGAGACACTGGAGAAGGTGCAAAAAAGATTTGCGAGGATGATAGCAGAACTGCGAGGTTATACCCATCAGGAAAAGTTGAACAGGCTGGGGCTCTTTTCTCTAGGAAAGAGAAGGCTGAAAGGTGACCTAATAGAGGTCTTTAAAATTATGAAGGGGTTCGATTCCACTTGTGGGGGAGACCAGAACTAGAGTCCATCAATATAAGACAGTCACTAATAAATCCAACAGGGAATTCAGGAGAGACTTCTTTACCCAGGGAGTGGTGAGAATGTGGAACTCGCTACCACAGGGAGTGGTTGAGGTGAAGAGCATATGTTGATAGGGTGAGATGAAGTAGGGTGGGAGGACGCTCGTGTGGAGCATAAACACCGACACGGGCCAGTTAGAAAGAAAGAGAGACTTGCATTTCTATAGCGCCTTTCACGACCTCAGGACGTCCCAAAGCGCTTTACAGCCAATGAAGTACTTTTGAAGTGTAGTCACTGTTGTAATGTAGGAAACGCAGCAACCAACGTGATAATGAACAGATAATCTGTTTTTGTTATGTTGGTTCAGGGATAAATATTTGCCCAGGACACCGGTGATAACTCCCCTGCTCTTCTTTGAAATAGTGCCATGGGATCTTTTATGTCCACCTGAGAGCGCAGACGGGGCCTCGGTTTAATGTCTCATCCGAAAAGACGGCACCTCCGACAGTGCAGCACTCCCTCACTGGAGTGTCAGCCTAGATTTTTTATGTGCTCAAGTCCCAGTTGGGCCAAATGGTCTGTGTCTGTGCTGTAAATTCTATGTTATGTGTTTGTCGAAAGATAACAACAACAACTTGTATTTACATAGCGCCTTTAACATAGTAAAACGTCCCAAGGCGCTTCACAGGAGCGTTACCAGACAAAAATTTGACACCGAGCCACATAAAGTAATATTAGGACAGGTGACCAAAAGCTTGGTCAAAGATGTAGGTTTTAAGGAGCGTCTTAAAAGAGGAGCGAGAGAGACGGAGAGGCGGAGAGGGTTAGGGAGGGAATTCCAGAGCTCGGGGCCCAGGCAGCTGAAGGCACGGCCGCCAATGGTGAAGCGATTAAAATCGGGGATGCTCAAGAGGGCAGAATTGGAGGAGCGCAGAGATCTCGGGGGGTTGTGGGGCTGAAGGAGATTACAGAGATAGGGAGGGGCAAGGCCATGGAGGGATTTGAAAACAAGGATGAGAATCTTAAAATCAAGGTGGCGGCAGTATTGATGCTTGGCTAGAAGCTAGTGCCTGTGTAACACCTGCCCTAAAACTATAGTGAGGAATAAATTTAACAAGCGGTGGAGTTTCCTCTTGTGTATTTGACAGACCCAGTTTATCTCGGGCTGGATCACTCACTCGTATTTGTCAGATTTAACAGAACAGCCTTATTTTGTAAACATGCAACGTGTCCTTGCTCGTGTAAAACCATCTCCATTAGACTGATGGACGCTAATTTCCTTAACACTGTGTGCTAATAGTTGACAATGGTACTCAGTCAGCCTCCACTGCCACAGCTCCGATTACAGTCTTTTAACTTCCTGTCGCAGCATCCAGTGAGGGGCTCGGAGTTTCTGCATAAGGAACAAAAGTTCAGCATTCGAGGGAGGGAACGGAAACCAGCAGCGCCCATCCTCCCCCCCCCCCCCCCCACAAAGAGTGGTCGGTGGAACGGTCGCTCGATATGTCTTTTGTTATTCATTCGGAGGGAATTATGAAATAGATGTTTCTTTGTATAACTGAGGAGTGGGGGGGGGGGGGGGGTGGGGTGGAGGTGTGTGGGGACAATGCTTATCTGTTAGGTGTGCCCAGGTAATTGAAAATTATCATTCAGACAGATTTTCCACATGACTAAAGCAGTTAACGCCCCCTTTTTCTCCCTCTCCGTTTCTTGTATTTAAAATTCCCCATGGGATGCTGGCCAGCTGTATTATTGGCTCTGCGTTTTTCATGCAGTTGCTATTTTGGCCGATTAATTGAAGGTAACGGACCGTTTGCTAAATGGCTCAGTAACAATTCATTGGGTTTTGTCTGTAAGATGTATACAAGGAAAAAAAATCGAGTGCGTGATCCAATTGTAGGAACAGAGTCATTAGTAGAATTTCCCTCCAAATTCCCACAAAGCTGGACTGCGCACGTTAAACTGGGCTGAGCGAAAAATATCCTTCTGTCACGTTGAAAGGAACAGGAAGTGAGTGAGTCAAACAGCAGCTCAGTCAATATCTGCAGCCAATTCTGGCCACTTGCACATCCCCGATTTTAATCGCTTCACCATTGGTGGCCGTGCCTTCAGCTGCCTGGGCCCTAAGCTCTGGAATTCCCTCCCTAAACCTCTCCGCCTCTCTCTCCTCCTTTAAGATGCTCCTTAAAAACTACCTCTTTGACCAAGCTTTTGGTCATCTGCCCTAATTTCTACTTATGTGGTTCGGTGTCAAATTTTGTTTGATAACGTTCCTGTGAAGCGCCTTGTCAGCCGTGGCTCAGTGGGTAGCACTCTCACCTCTGAGTCAGAAGGTTGTGGGTTCAAGTCCCACTCCAGGGACTTGAGCACATAAAGCTAGGCTGACACTCCAGTACAGTGCTGAGGGAGTGCTGCACTGTCGGAGGTGCTGTCTTTCAGATGAGACGTTAAACTGAGGTCCCGTCTGCCCTCTCAGATAGATGTAAAAGATCCCATGGCACTATTTCGAAGAAGAACAGGGGAGTTATCCCCGGTGTCCTGGCCAATATTTATCCCTCGATCAACATAACAAAAAAACAGATGATCTGGTTATTATCACATTGCTGTTTGTGGGAGCTTGCTGTGCGCAATTTGGCTGCCGCGTTTCCTACATTACAACAGTGACTCCACTTCAAAAATACTTCATTGGCTGTAAAGCACTTTGAGATGTCCGGTGGTCGTGAAAGGCGCTGTAGAAATGTAAGTTGTTGCTGTTCCTCGGTGTAATCTTGGTCAGCTGTGACTTGCTGTTTGGGGGCTCGCGGGGAGCTCGGTTATCGGGCGGGGGGGCGGATCATGGGGCGCCTGGAATTCCAGCAATTCCAGAAATGTCCTTCCGGGAGGGACGGCAATCATTGGTGAGAACGGGGTGTGTGTGGGGGGTGTGGATGGGCCAGGAGCGGGCGAATATTTTTGTGAGGTTGGAGGAACTCGTTCGTGCTACTCCTGGCCCAGTAAAAATGTTAAAAACAAACATAAGCTTACCTGCTGTTGGAGCGGCCACTATTAAGAAAATCTTGCATTTAAATAGCACCTTTCAGGAGGGGACAGGAGTGGATCGTCACTTCACGCCTATCAGACACAAGTATACCACAGCTTGTCAACCCAGTTTGGGCCCAGAGCTCTGATCTCCTGCTCCCCAGCACTATGTTACTTATGGGTAATAAGGGTTATGGAACCAAGGTGGATACAGGCTCGAGGAGTGGAATGGCCTCCTCCTGTTCCTGTGATGGGAGTGGGTACACCATTCACTCCACTTCCATCAGACCCGTGTACTTAGCTGGATGTCAACCTGGTATTCACAGGCTGGAGCTCTTGTCTTCACTTTCTGGGGCTTTCTGGAGTGAGGTTCGAATCCATTAAAGACTTATATAGCACCTTTCACCACCTCAGGACATCCGATAGAATACATTTCAAGTGTAGTCACTGTTGAAATGTAGGAAATGCGGCAGCCAATTTGCGCACAGCAAGCTCCCACAAACAGCAATGTGACAATGACCAGATAATCTGTTTTAATGATGTTGGTTGAGGGATAAATATTGACCAGGGCACTGGGGAGAACGCCCCTGCTCTTCTTCGAAATAGTGCCATGGGATCTTTTACATTTGAGAGTGCAGACGGGGCCTCAGTTTAAGGTCTCATATGAAAGACGGCACCTTTGACAGTGCAGCACTCCCTCAGTACTGCACCTCTGACAGTGCGGCGCTCCCTCAGTACTGCCCCTACAAAAGAGCAGCACTCACTCAGTACTGCCTCTCCGATAGTGCAGCACTCCCTCAGCGCTGCCACTCCAACAGTGCAACACTCCCTCAGTACTGCCCCTCCAACAGTGCAGCACTCCCTCAGTACTGCCCCTCCGACAGTGCAGCACTCCCTCAGTACTGCCCCTCCGACAGTATGGCACTCCCTCAGTCTTGCCCCTCCGACAGTGCAGCACTCCCTCAGCACTGCCCCTGCGACAGTGCAGTGCTCCCTCAGTACTGCCCCTCTGATAGTGCAGCGCTCCCTCAGTACTGCCCCTCTGACAGTGCAGCACTCCCTCAGTACTGCCCCTCCGACAGTGCGGCGCTCCCTCAGTACTGACCCTCCGACAGTGCAGCACTCCCTCAGTACTGCCCCTCCGACAGTGCGGCGCTCCCTCAGTACTGATCCTCCGACAGTGCAGCACTCCCTCAGTACTGCCACACCGACAGTGCAGCGGTTCCTCAGCACTGCCCCTCCGACAGTGCGGCGCTCCCTCAGTACTGACCCTCCGACAGTGCAGCACTCCCTCAGTACTGCCCCTCCGACAGTGCGGCGCTCCCTCAGTACTGATCCTCCGACAGTGCAGCACTCCCTCAGTACTGCCACACCGACAGTGCAGCGGTTCCTCAGCACTGCACTGGAAGTGTCAGCCTGGATTTTTTGCTTAAGTCTCTGGAGTGGGACTTGAACCCATAATCATCTTCTTTAAGGTACTGTTTCCCTTTTATTGACATATCCCTTGTTTATCATTCTATAACTTTCTGAGTGAAGGCAGTACTGATGGCTCATGGTTTCTCATTGTGGTGTTGTTCTCATGCCAGCTCGTATTTCCAATATGACTTTCCTAACAAGTAATTATGAAAGTTTAACCTTTAATTAGTGCCAGTCTTATAAGCGACAACACTTTCACCTCTTAGTGAGTTCTAGATTCTTCCAAGACTTGAGTAGATAACTTATTTTTTTCATTCTTGGGACGTGGGCATCACTGACAAGGCTGGAATTTATTGTCCCTCCCTTGGTGCCCTGTCAGTTAAGGTCAACCGTGTTGGTGTGGGACTGGAGTCACATATAGGCCAGACTGGGTAAGAGTAGCAGGCAATGTTCCCTGTAAGCTGCACTTTGTTCTACGCGGCCTGTTTCTGTTAGTGCGCGGTCCCTCTAAATGTCAGCGCACGCGCGGTGTTTACAATGGAAAAGCTGTGCGCGGCCGGCGCGGGACCTTGTAGATTACTGCGCGGCCGTGCGGCTTAGAGGGAACATTGGCGGCGGGCGTCCTTCCCTAAAGGGACATCTGTGAACCAGTTGGCCTTTTACGACAATCGGACAGCTTCAGGGTCACTGTTACTGGGACCAGATTTTTATTCCCAGATTGAAAATCTCAAACTGTCGTGGTGAGATTTGAACTCTGGATTATTAGTCTCGGTCTCCAGCCCAATAACATAACCACAACACTACCGTACCCAGCGAGGCTGACGCGCCAGTTGCCAACTGTGGTTGGATGTAGTCCTGGAGTTTTCATCCCATGACCTCCTTGCTCAGATTACCACGCCCGGTCACACAGCCTTCTCTCCGATTCCAATATTTTCTATAATTAGTAAATGGAAGTGTTCCAGGAAAATGGATAAAACACACAATTCTTTTCATGGCCTTTATGATGTTTCTCCTGATCTTGCTGGCAGCAGTGTCCAGGAGATTGATCTTTAATTCCTGGAGACTCCACGACAATCCTGGAGGGTTGGCGACCCCTAGCGTAGTGTCAGCTGTGGCTCAGTGGGTAGCACTCTCTCTCTCTCTCTCTCTCTCTCTCGGCTCTGATTCAGAAGGTTGTGGTTCAGAGTCCCACTCCAGGGACTTGAGCACGTAAATCCAGACTGACACTCCCTGCGCTGTCGGAGGTGCCGTCTTTCAGATGAGACTTTAAACCGAGGCTCCGTCTGCTCTCTCAGGTGAACGTAAAAGATCCCAAGGCACTATTTTGAAGAAGAGCAGGAGAGTTCTCCCCGGTGTCCTGGCCAATATTTATCCCTCAACCAACATCACAAAAACTGATTAGCTGGTTATTATCATGTTGCTGTTTGTGGGCGCTTGCTGTGCGCAAATTGGCTGCCGCATTTCATAAGAACATAAGAAATAGGAGCAGGAGTAGGCTATTTGGCCCCTCGAGCCTGCTCCGCCATTTAATAAGATCATGGCTGATCTGATCTTGGGCTCAGCTCCATTTCCCTGCCCGCTCCCCATAACCCTTCACTCCCTTATTGTTCAAAAATCTGTCTATCTCCACCTTAAATATATTCAATGACCCAGCCTCCACAATTACAACATTACAACAGTGACTACACTTCAAAAAAGTGCTTCATTGGCTGTAAATCGCTTTGGGACGTCCTGAGGTCGTGAAAGGTGCTACAGAAATACAAGACCATTCTTTCTTTCTTTCAGTAACACTGAGGGAGTGCTGCACAGTCGGATAAATGTTAAGCCAGGGCCTTGTCTGCCAGTTTAGGTGGATGTAAAAGATCCCATGGGGCCATTCAAAGAGCAGGGGCGGTCTCCCAGTGTTTTGTCCAACACTTAGCCCTCAGCCAGCACCACCGGAAACAGATTAAGTGCCTGAACTTCAAAAGTACTTTACAATAGCAAAATACTGCAGATGCTGGAAATCCGAAATAACAACAGAAAACGCTGGAAAAACTCAGCAGGCCAGGCAGCATCCGTGGAGAGAGAAACAGAATTAATGTTTCAGGACCGCTCCATCCGCGACACCCTAGTCCATTGCTCTACCACCCCCAGCACCCCTTCCCCTTTGCCCGGCACCGTCCCGTGCAAGCGCGGGAGATGCAACACATGCCCTTGTACCTCCCCCCCTTCCCACTGTCCAGGGCCCCAAACACCCCTTCCAGGTGAAACAGCGATTTACTTTCGACTTGCAATTTAGTATACTGTATTCGCTGCTCACGATGTGGTCTCCTCTACATTGGGGAGACCAAACGCAGATTGGGTGACTGCTTTGCGGAACACCTCCGTTCAGTCTGTAAGGGGGACCCCGAGCTTCCGGTGGCCTGTCACTTTAATTCACCGCTCCACTCCCACTCAGACCTCACCGTCCTCGGCCTCTTGCATTGTTCCACGGAAGCTCAGCGAAAGCTCGAGGAACAGCACCTCATCTTTCGATTAGGCACTTTACAGCCCTCTGGACTCAACATAGAGTTCAACAATTTCAGATCATAACCTCGGCCCCTATCACATATATATATATATTTTTTTTTATCCAGACTTTTTCTTTGCCCCTTTTTTTCTTCCCTCCCACATGGCAGCTGTCCTTCATTCTGCCAGCGCAATTCACACTTCATCTAGAGCCATCCTTTGTTCCTTAACCTGTCCCATGACCACCTCCTCTTGCCTTGAATATCTCTTAATGTCTCTCAATGTCTCTTAATCTCTCCTGCTTTCTATCCTATCACTGACCTTCCCTTTTGTTCTTTCATCCCCTCCCCCTTTTCCCAGCCCCTAAACTTGCTTTAAAATCTATTCCATTTCCTGCTTTTTTCCAGTTCTGACGAAAGGTCTTCGACCTGAAACGTTAACTTTGTTTCTCTCTCCACGGATGCTGCCTGGCCTGCTGAGTTTTTCCAGCATTTTCTGTTGTTATTTCAAAAGTACTATATTGACTGTGGAGCACTTTGGGACGTCCTGAGGTCGTGAAAGGTGCTATATAAATGTGAATACTTTCTGTAGGTGTGCATTTCTTTTCTTATGCATAACAACCAAAGTGATTATGGACCTACATGTAAACACCTTGCGGAGGTACAGTTTTAGTTATGAATGTGGTAACTCTCAGGGGGTGGTGGGAGAGTGTTGCTCGGTACACAGGCACAAGTTGGCACGATTCCTGCCTTGCATTTGGAGAGGCCTTTGGAGAATTCCTGAATGGTGTCATTCTCATTTCTCGAGTAGGCCGAAATCTTTGGCCATTGGGGTGGAAATTCCTTTAGGCCCGTTTTCGAGCCTGAAATGGTTGCTGCGCTCCCCAAACCGGGAGGCTCTAGGTCGGCCCCAAATTGAGCCCTGGTCCTCATTCACATTATTTGAGGGCCTGTTGCACCGCCACAGGCAGCTCGCTCATTATAAGAAGCTCAATGCTGGGCCGCTGACCTCGCCCGGCTGAAGGGTGTGGGGGAAAGGAGGGGGAAGCAGTGACGGGTGGAGGGGGGCGATCGGGAGAGGCCCGGCTCCAACCCCGCTCAACGCTGTCCAATTTCCCAGAGCGGGTTTAAAACAGGTGTTCGGCCTCTCAAGGGGCCTAATGCCTGTTTTAGGCGGCTGCAAGGGACGCCTGAAAAATAGACCGACCCAATAGCGGGTGGGACATCTTTCAGGCGTACTTTGGACATGGGATGGTGGCCCGCCCGAAATTGGCCCTCTTCGCGCCCGTTATAAGCCGGTAGATCAGGCGCGGAGCAAAGCCCAATTTCTACCCCATCGAGTTTATTTTTTTTTTAAACGAAGCCTTCACGATCTCCTTCTCTAAAGGTGCGAAGTGCGCGTTTCGGAACCCGAGCAGCCTGCGGCGTTCCGCACGCAAGCGGACCGACGACCAAGGCTGCAGTAACCTTTCCCCCATTGCACGTCGCTCAAATTATCTGAAAATTCGAGCCAGGCAGTTCCAAGAAGATTGGTTGTCTGATTCAGTCAAGTGTAAAATTGCAACACCTGACAGCAGGGATAAAGGCACAGAAGGAGGGCTGCTGCTATTGCTGCATTAGCAGAATACTGTTATAATGGCGAAAAATTTCTGTTAAAAGCAGAGATTAACGGGAGAGAGATTTTCATTGTTTTCCTTTCTCTCGGGGTTACAACTAATGGCTACAGGTTCAAAAAAAAACAACAATCTGTACCAGTGACCCAGTCAAAATGTTCGCTGTGGTCAAAATATCACAAATTATGAAGCGGGGTTGCAAAATTATACAGTGCGGATTAAATGGCAAAATCATTAGAACAATTATAAAACAGCTGTCTGCTGGAGTGGGATTTTGCAAATATTACAATGTGGAAAAATACAATGAAGCATTACTTTTTTTTTAAAAACCTGACAGTAACATTTAATAACACAACCCAAGATCAGTGATTGCAATATATTTATATCGAGTCTTGTGAATAGTCAATGGAAGTATTTATTTTTTTAACTCAAAAACTCTTGTGGCCGGACATCATATCTTCTTAAACCTTGGTCACCGTATTCTCTCTCTCCAGGGATTGTATCCACCTGCGATCGGCTGGATAGGAACTGAAAAATTACATACGGAAAACTGGTCACAAGATTCAGCTGCTACAGTTTGGAGTGTTGGTTTATTTTGTTAATGTACGGAATTAGGTCAATTCCTACCACAAAGGAAGGAAGTCTAGGCAGATGGGAAATATAGAAATATAGGGGTTTCCCCTCCCCCATTGTGCTGGAGCCCCATCCCAACACCGGGTGAGGGGTAGGCTGGTTAAATAAAACAAACACAACATCAAATGGCTCACTCTTTAAAGGCTGTCATCAATTCCTGGCAAATAACAGGCTGGGGCTCTTTTCTCTAGGAAAGAGGGGTGACCTGATAGAGGTCATTAAAATTATGAAGGGGTTCGAGAGGGTAGACGTAGAGAAGATGTTCCCACTTGCGGGTGAGTCTAAAACTAGGGACCATCAATATAAGACAGTCACTAACAACGTTCCCTCTGGATTGTCCTTGTCACACGGCCTCTTTATTTGCTGCTTGGCATCTTACAGGAAACACCGCTCACCAATAGGGAATTTTTTATTTTTTATTTTTCGGGATGTGGACGTCGCTGGCAAGGCCAAGCATTTATTGCCCACCCCCCAATTGCCCTTGAGAAGGTGGTGGTGAGCTGCCTTCTTGAACCGCTGCAGTCCATGTGCTGAAGGTACTACTTTGTCATAGTGGTTTAGTACAACTGAGTGGTTTGCTAGGCCACTTCAGAGGGCAGTTAAGAGTCAACCACATTGCTGTGGGTCTGGAGTCACATATAGGCCCAGACCAGGTAAGGACAGCAAATTTCCTTCCCTAAAGGGCATTAGTGAACCAGATGGGTTTTTACGACAATCCGATAGTTTCACCATTACTGATACTTGCTTTTTTTTTAAATTGCAGATTTATTATAATTACCTGAATTTAAATCCCCCAGCTGCTGTGATGGGATTATGAACTCATATCTCTGGATTACTAGTCTAGTGAAATTACCACTATGCTACCGTACCCTCATCAGGAGAAACTTCTTTACCCAGAGAGTGGTGAGAATGTGGAACTCGCTGTCACAGACTAGCAGAGAAGCATTTAAGATGAAGTGAGATAAACACATGAGGAAGAATGGAATAGAAGGCTATGCTGATAGGGTGAGATGAAGAGGGGTGGGAGGAGGTTTGTGTGGAGCACGGACCAGTTGGGCCGAATGGCCTGTTTCTGGGCTGTAGACTCGATGTAACTCGATGTTTATTTGTGTTGTGTCTATTTTCTATAAGCAGTAATGGAGCTGAATTTAACGCCCTCTTAAATTGCATAATGCGTCAATTATCCCAAAATAGCAGAAAATGGAGATTTTAAAGCTTTTGTTTAATATATGAACATCGAAAAAAAAAACCCAGAGGCTAGAAATGACATTAACACCAGACCCCAGATTCCCTTCCTTCTTCTACACCTTCTCCACACCCCTCACTCTCACATCTCCATCTTTCGAATGAGAGGTTGAACCGAGGACCCATCTGTCCTCTCGGGTGGATGTAAAAGGTCCCATGACACTATTTCAAAGAAGAGCAGGGGCGTTCTCCTCAGTGCCCTGGCCCAGAGTCTAGTGAATAGAGCTGATGAGCTGAGATCGCAGATAGACACGTGGAAGTATGATATCATAGCTGTTGCTGAAACATGACTGAAAGAAGGGCTGGAACGGCAGCTCAACGTTCCTGGTTCCAGGATTTTCAGACGAGATAGAGAGGGGGATAAAGAGGGAGGGGGGGGGTGGTTGCAATATTGGTTAAGGAAACAAGTACAGCTGTGAGGGGGATGATCTGTTCGAAGGATCATCCAATGAGGCCATATGGGTTGAGCTGAAGAACAAAAAAGGGGCAATCACACTGCTGGGAGTGTACTATAGACCTCTGAGCAGTCAGAGGGAGATAGAAGAGCAAATATGCAGGCAAATTTCTGAGAAGTGCAAAAACAATAGGGCAGTAATAGTAGAGGATTTCAACTACCCTAATATTAACTGGGATAGAATCAATGTAAAACGTACAGAGGGCGCAGAATTCTTAAAATGCATTCAGGAGAACTTTTTTAGCCAGTATGTAGCAAGCCCAACAAGAGAGGGGGCGGATCTGGACCTAGTTTTAGGCAATGAAGCTGGGCAGGTGGAAAAGGGTATCAGTGGGAGAGTATATTGGTGGTAGTGATCATAATTCAGTTAGATTTAGTGTAGTTATGGAAAAGGACAAAGATACATCAGGAGTAAAAGTTCTCAATTGGGGAAAGGCCAATTTTACTAAGTTATAGTCATAACAGCACAGAAGAAGGCCATTCGGCCCATCGAGTACATGCCGGCTCTCTGCAGAGCAATCCAGTCAGTCCCATTCCCCGTCAGTTGTTCCTAGCTGAGATGTGATTCAGCAAACGTGGACTGGAAACAGCTACTTGAAGGTAAATCAGTGTCGGAGCAGTGGGAGGCATTCAAGGAGGAGATGGTGAGGGTTCAGAGCAAATATATTCCCACAAAGAAAAAGGGTGGGACTCCTAAATCTAGAGCCCCCCTGGATGTCAAGTGGCATACAGGGTAGGATTAGGCAAAATAAAGGGAAGCTTTTGTCAGATAGCGAGAGCTCAATACTGTAGAAAGCCGAGAGGAGTAAGAAAGTGCAGGAGTGAAATTAGAAATGAAATTAGGAAAGCAAAGAGAGGGCATGAAAAAATATTGGCAAGTAAAATCAAGGAAAATCCAAAGATGTTTTATAAATACATAAAGAGCAAGAGGATAACTAAAGAAAGAGTAGGGCCTATTAGAGACCAAAAAGGTAACCTGTGTGTGGAAGCGGAAGACGTGGGTATGGTTCTGAATGAATATTTTTATCTGCCTTCACAAAAGAGAGGGACGATGCAGACATTATAGGTAAGGAGGAGTTTGAAATATTAGATGGGATAAATGTAGAGAGAGAGGCACTATTAAGGGGTTTAGCATCTTTGAAAGTAGATAAATCACCAGGCCCAGATGAAATGTATCCCAGACTGTTAAGAGAAGGGAGAGGAAATAGTGGAGGCTCTGACCATCATTTTCCAATCCTCTCTGGCTACAGGTGTGGTGCCAGAAGACTGGAGGACTGCTAACGTGGTACCGTTGTTTAAAAAGGGAGAAAGGGATAGAGCAATTAATTACAGGTCAGTCAGCCTAACCTCGGTGGTGGGAAATTTATTGGAACAAATTCTGAGGGACAGTATTAATCGTCATTTAGAAAGGCACGGATTAATCAAGGATAGTCAGTATGGATTTGTTAAGGGAAGGTCGTGTCTGACTAACTTGATGGAATTTTTTGAGGAGGTAACAAGGAGGATCGATGAGGGTAACGTGTTTGATGTAGTCTACGTGGATTTTAGCAAGGCTTTTGACAAGGTCCCATATGGCAGATTGGTCAGGAAAGTAAAAGCCCATGGGATCCAAAGGAAAGTGACAAGTTGGATCTAAAACTGGCTCAGTGGCAGGAAGCAAAGGGCAATGGTCGACAGGTGTTTTTCTGACTGGAAGGCTGTTACCAGTGGGGTTCCACAGGGCTCAGTACTAGGTCCCTTGCTTTTTGTGGTATATATCAATGATTTAGACTTCAATGACTAAGAAGTTTGCAGATGATACAAAAATTAGCCGTGTGGTTGATAGTGAGGAAGAAAGCTGTAGACTGCAGGAAGATCTCAATGGACTGGTCAGGTGGGCAGAGAAGTGGCAAATGGAATTCAATCCAGAGAAATGTGAGGTAATGCATTTGGGGAGGGCTAACAAGGCAAGGGAATACACAATAAATAATAGGAAATGTAGAGGAACAGAGAGACCTTGGAGTGCATGTCCACAGATCCCTGAAGGTAGCAGAATCGATAGATAAGGTGGTTAAGAAGGCATACAGGATACTTTCCTTTATTAATCAAAGCATAGAATACAAGAGTAGGGGGGTTATGCTAGAAGTGTATAAAACATTAGTTAGGCCACAGCTAGAGTACTGCATACTGTTCTGACCACCACATTACAGGAAGGATGTGATTGCATTAGAGGGGGTGCAGAGGAGATTTACGAGGATGTTGCCAGGACTGGAGAATTTTAGCTATGAGGAAAGATTGGATAGGCTGGGGTTGTTTTCTTTGGAACAGAGGAGGCTGAGGGGAGACTTAATTGAAGTGTATAAAATTATGAGGGGCCCTAGATAGAGTGGATAGGAAGGACCCATTTCCCTTAGCAGAGGGGTCAATAACCAGGGGCATAGATTTAAAGTAATTGGTAGAAGGATTAGAGAGGATTTGAGGAGAACTCTTTTCACCCAGAGGGTGGTGGGGGTCTGGAACTCACTGCCTGAAAGGGTGGTAGAGGTAGAAACCCTCAATGCATTTAAAAAGTACTTGGATATGCACTTGAAGTGCCGAAACCTACAAGGCTACAGAGCAAGTGCTGGAAAGTGGGATTAGGCTGGATAGCTCTTTTCTGGCTGACACGGACACGATGGGCCGAATGGCCTCCTTCCGTGCTGTAAATTTCTATGGTTCTATGATTCAATATTTATCCCTCAATCAACATCATTAAAATAGATCATCGGGTCATTATCTCATTGCTGTTTGTGAGACTTCTCAAATTGGTTGCTGTGTTTACATTTCCAAAATACTTCATTGGCTGTAAAGCGCTTTGGGACGTCCTGAGGTTGTGAAAGGCGCTATAGAAATGCAAGTCTTTCTTTCTTTATTGTCAGTCTTCTCCAAATGAGCTCGAAAACAAGGTGACAGGTTCAGGCAGGATTTTGCTGGCAATTACTGTCTGGAATGAGGAATGAGAGTGCTGGACCCCATCGAGGTTACGACACGCAGTGCTGGAAATGAATTTGTACGATAATGAGACAGGAATGCTAACGTGCAGCTGTGAAACTCCTCGCGCCCCCGATTTTGGTGGAGGCCTGTTGGGGTATATTTAACCTATCGGGGGGGGGGGGGGGGGGGCGCGCAGACTGGTGGAATACGCTGGCTAGCTGCCCGTTAGTGTCGGGGAGCAAATCGCTGGTCTATTTCGAGGGCGGGGCCTTGTTAATTTATCGCCAGGTGTCCCAGTGTGCCTCACCGGCTCTGGGCAGGTGCTAATGCGGGCGGTCCAGGGGCTGAATCGCTCGGCAGGAAGGAAGGTAAGGTAAATCCGGGGCGTAGGGGCTGGGAGGGTGGCGGCGGGGAAGGATGCGACCGCGGAGGGGGGCTGGGGGAGCAACAGCGGCCCCACTCGGGTAGCCCAGAAGAGCACTCCTGATCCTCCCAGCCAAACAAAAATAATGAGACTTACGCACTCGGGCCGCTTGTGCTGCACCGTCAGGGTTTACTGAGCGGCTCGTCGATCGCGCATGCTCCACGCAATATGCAGTTAATATTTCATCAGGGTTCTCTGTAAGTCACAGGCCACCGATTTGCAAAGATTAATGAGGGTCACACCTGATTCAGGCAGACCCCTGGGCCGCCCAGCGGAAGGCCCCAGGGATGACGGCGCCAGAGCGAGAACGGCGCGGTAAGTCCACAACCTCCATTTTAACTCAGCTAGCGCCGCGTTTCACCGGGCGGAGGGAGTTAAAATCTCCCCCATTTGTTTCTAATACTCGCACAACGTCATCTGACGATCTCCCGGCTCACATTCGGGTAAGTATATTTTACACTCTTACCTTGCGGGTCACGGACCGCAGTGGTCCCTTTAAGGTCCGCCTGTTAGGCCGCTCGTAATGAGTGGGCACTTCCCACCCGCCATATTGGAGGCTTAGTTGCCCGGAAATTGGTTACGGCACCATCCAATTTCTTGCTCAAGTGTTTCTGATCTGTCTTCATAACTCAGTCTCTTAACTCTAGGGATAAGCGTAGATAAAATATTACTTTTCTTAAAGTGTCTTCTTTGCCTGATTGAAAGGCTTTGAGTGTGAACATATACAATCTGCCCCTGCATTAGTTAGAATTCTGCGTTTCCAACATTACAACAATGACTACACTTCAAAAGTACTTCATTGGCCGTAAAGCGCTTTGGGATGTCCTGAGGTCGTGAAAGGCTCTGTAGTAATGCAAGCTTCCTTACTTCCTATCTTCCTTCCTTCCTTCCCTCCTTCCTTCCTTCCTTCCTTCCTTCCTTCCTTCCTTCCCTCCTTCCTTCCTTCCTTCCTTCCTTCCCTCCTTCCTTCCTTCCTTCCCTCCTTCCTTCCTTCCTTCCCTCCTTCCTTCCTTCCTTCCTTCCTTCCTTCCTTCCCTCCTTCCTTCCTTCCTTCCTTCCTTCCTTCCTTCCTTCCTTCCTTCCCTCCTTCCTTCCTTCCTTCCTTCCTTCCTTCCCTCCTTCCTTCCTTCCCTCCTTCCTTCCTTCCTTCCTTCCTTCCTTCCCTCCTTCCTTCCTTCCTTCCTTCCTTCCTTCCTTCCCTCCTTCCTTCCTTCCTTCCTTCCTTCCTTCCCTCCTTCCTTCCTTCCTTCCTTCCTTCCTTCCCTCCTTCCCTCCTTCCCTCCTTCCTTCCTTCCTTCCTTCCTTCCCTCCTTCCTTCCTTCCCTCCTTCGCTCCCATGAATTGCAGTATCTGTTACAAAGAGAGTGGCTTCTTAAGATGCTCCTTACGGCCTACCTCACCTGTCCTAATTTCTCCTTTTTTGGCTCAGTGTCAAATGTTGTCCGATAATCGCTCCTGTGAAGCGCCTTGGGACATTTTACTATGTTAAAGGCGCTATATAAATACAAGTTATTGTCCCTTTACTGCTAACAGTGTAACAAGTGAAGCACGTTCACAGATACTTCTCTGACCTCACTTGTTTCTTGCTCAACTGAGCTGGATCCCCTTCAGCAGTTAACTCTACAATGTGCAATGTGGGCTGTCACCAGGGTGGTTCCAGTGAAGGGGCCTAGCTCCCTCTAGTGGTATAAAGTGAGTCATGTGGACAATTACACTCCAGGAAAGGAGAGAGCTGGCTGGCATTTTTATGGCACCGTATCACATCTCACGGAAAGACTGTGAAGCGCTTTTAAAAAAATGTGTTCTCGGGATGTGGGCGTCACTGGCAAGGCCGGTTTTTGTTGCCCATCCCTAGTTGCTCTGAAAGGGGTTTGATGTAACTGAGTGTCTCGCTCGGCCACTTCAGAGGGCAGTTAAGAATCACCATGTTGGTGTGGGACTGGAGTCACCTATAGGCCCAGACCGGGTAAGAACGGCAGGTGTCCTTCCCTAAAGGGACATTCGTGAACTAGTTGGGTTTTTACAACAATCCGACAGCTTCATGCTCACTTTTACTGAGATTGGATTTTTACTTTATTTTATTTTTAAACAGAATTGACATTCCGAAGCTGCCCGCGGTGGGATTTGAACTCACGATCTCTGGATTATTAGCCGGCAGGCTGATTTACGGCAATCGATCTCCGGCCTCAGCTCACCGTCCCGATGCTAATGAGGCCTGGCCCTCAAAATCCCACGCTCCACCAACCGGTTGCCCAAAATCCGCTAGGGGGAAATCCACCCCTGGAGTGGGGCTTGAACCCACAACCTTCAAACTGAACAACAGAAAAAAAAAAGAAAGAACTTGCATTTCTACAGCGGGACGTCCCAAAGTGCTTTACAGCAAATGAAGTACTTTAAAAAATGTTATCACTGTTGTAATGTAAGAAACACAGCAGCCAATTTGCGCACAGCAAGCTCCCACAAACAACAATGTGATAATGAACAGATCATCTGTTTTAGTGATGTTGGTTGAGGGATAAATATTGGCCAGGACAACTCCCCTGCTTGAAAATAATGGGCATAGGATCTTTTCCATCCACCTGAGGGAGCAGATGGGGCCTCGGTATAAAATCTCATTCAAAAGACGGCCCCTCCGACAGTGCAGCACTCCCTCAGTACTGCCTCTCTGACAGTGCGGCGCTCCCTCAGTACTGCCACACCGACAGTGCGGCGCTCCCTCAGTACTGTCCCTCCGACAGTGCAGCGCTCCCTCAGTACAGCCCCTCCGACAGTGCAGCGCTCCCTCAGCACTGCCCCTCCGACAATGCGGCGCTCCCTCAGTACTGCCCCTCCGACAGTGCAGCGCTCCCTCAGTACGGCCCCTCCGACAGTGCAGCACTCCCTCAGTACGGCCCCTCCGACAGTGCAGCGCTCCCTCAGTACGGCCCCTCCGACAGTGCAGCGCTCCCTCAGTACGGCCCCTCCGACAGTGCAGCACTCCCTCAGTACTGCCTCTCTGACAGTGCGGCGCTCCCTCAGTACTGCCCCTCCGACAGTGCGGCACTCCCTCAGTACTGCCTCTCTGACAGTGCGGCGCTCCCTCAGTACTGCCCCTCCGACAGTGCAGCGCTCCCTCAGTACTGCCCCTCCGTCAGTGCAGCACTCCCTCAGTACTGCCTCTCTGACAGTGCAGCACTCCCTCAGTACTGCCTCTCTGACAGTGCAGCACTCCCTCAGTACTACACTGGGAGTGTTGGCCTGGATTACGTGCTCAAGTCTCTGGAGTGGGACCTGAACCCACGTCCGTCTGACTCAGAAGCGAGAGCGCTGCCCGCTGAGCCACGGCTGACTCCGAGGGCCATGGAAGGATTGCCAATTGAGCTAAATCCCATTGTCGGGTTTGAGAGTGGCAGCAGCATTCTTTTGCAGGGTTTCAGTAAAATGTAAACTAGCCCAACCAGAATAAATTACTGTAATTATTGCATTGGGATCATTGTGGTTTGAAAAAGTGATTTTAATTTGATTGCACGCTGTTTGTTAAGAGGCTTGGGTGACGGCGGGTGGTGGGTGGGTTCTATCCATGATTGATGGTTCTGGACTGGAGAGGTCATGAGTTCAAATCCCAGCATGGCAAGTTGTGAATTCAATAAATCTGCTGGGCTGGCACCAGAATAAATGACCATCAAAACTGTCGAATTGTTGCTCAAAACTCAACCTGTTCATCAATGTCCTTGAGGGAAGGGAATCAATATATGACTTAATTCCCACCCTGCAGGGATGGTCTAAGGACTGGGCAACTCAGGCAATTGCACTGCAACTGAGTCAGTCAGCGGCCCAGAGCGGATCCAACAATAAGTTAAAGGATTGAGATAAATCGATATCATAACATACATAAGAACATAAGATGTAGGAGCAGGAGTAGGCCATTTGGTCCCTCGAGCCTGCTCCGCCATTCAATAAAATCATGGCTGATCTGATCTTGGCCTCAACTCCACTTCCCTGCCCGCTACCCATAACCCTTGACTCCCTTATCGTTCAAAAATCTGTCTATCTCCACCTTAAATATATTCAATGACCCAGCCTCCACAGCTCTCTGGGGAAGAGAATTCCAAAGATTCACGACCCTCTGAGAGAAGAAATTCCTCCTCATTTTCGATTTAAATGGGCGACCCCTTATTCTGAAATTATGCCCCCTAGTTATAGATTCCCCCATGAGGGGAAACATCCTCTCTGCATCTACCCTGTCAAGCCCCTTCAGAATCTTATATGTTTCAATAAGATCCCCTCTCATTCTTCTTAACTCCAATGAGTATAGGCCCAACCTGCTCAACCTTTCTTCATAAGACAATCCTTTCATCTCTGGAATCAACCTCGTGAACCTTCTCTGAACTGCCTCCAATGCAAGTATATCCTTCCTTAAATAAGGAGACCAAAACTGTACACAGTACTCCAGGTGTGGTCTCACCAACGCCCTGTACAGTTGTAACAGGACTTCCCTACTTTTATACTCCATTCCCTTTGCAATAAGAACAAAAGAACATAAGAACATAAGAAATAGGAGCAGGAGTAGACCAATCGGCCCCTCGAGCCTGCTCCGCCATTCAATGAGATCATGGCTGATCTGATCCAACCTCAACTCTAAAGAACACAAGAAGCAGGAGCAGGACCAGGCCACTCAGCCCCTGGGCCCGCTCCGCCACCCACAGGGCCTTGACCAATCCGAACTCAAACTCATGTCCAATTTCCAGCCCGCTCCCCGTAACTCCTGATTCCCTTTACTTCTAGGAAACGGTCTATTTCTGTTTTAAATTTATTTAATGAAGTAGCTTCCACAGCTTCCTGGGGTAGCAAATTCCACAGACCCACTACCCTCTGAGTGAAAAAGTTTCTCCTCATCTCAGTTTTGAAAGAGCAGCCCCTTATTCTAAGATTATGTCCCTTAGTTCTAGTTTCACCCATCATTGGGAACATCCTCACCGCGTCCACCCGATCAAGCCCCTTCACAATCTTATATGTTTCAATAAGATCGCCTCTCATTCTTCTGAACTCCAATGAGTAGAGTCCCAATCTACTCAACCTCTCCTCGTATGTCCACCCCCTCATCCCCGGAATTAACCGAGTGAACCTTCTTTGTACTGCCTCGAGAGCAAGTATGTCTTTTCTTAAGTATGGACACCAAAACTGTATGGCCAACACTCCATTTGCCTTCCTAATTACTTGCTGTACCTGCATGCTAACTTTTTGTGATTCATGTACAAGGTCCCCCAGATCCCTCTGTACCTCAGAATTTTGTAATCTCTCCCCATTTAAATAATAATTTGCTCTTTTATTTTCCCTACCAAAGTGGATAACCTCGCACTTTCCCACATTATACCCCATCTGCCCGATTCCTGCCCACTCACTTAGCCTATCTATATCCATTTGGAGATTCTTTGCATCCTCCACACAATTTGCTTTCCCACCTATCTTTGTATCATCAGCAAATTTGGCTGCATTACACTCGGTCCCTTCATCCAAGTCATTAATATTGATTGTAAATGGTTGAGGCCCCAGCACCGATCCCTGCGGCATCCCACTAGTTACAGTTTGCCAACCTGAAAATGACCCATTTATCCCGACTCTCTGTTTTCTGTTAGTTAGCCAATCCTCTATCCAACCTGATATATTACCCCCAACCCCGTGAGCTCTTATCTTGTGTAGTAACCTTTTATGTGGCATCTTATTGAATGCCTTCTGGAAATCCAAATACACCACATCTACTGGTTCCCCTTTATCCATCCTGATCATTACATCCTCAAAGAACTCCAGCAAATTTGTCAAACATGATTTCCCTTTCATAAAACCATGCTGACTCTGCTTGACTATATTATGATTTTCTAAATGTCCTGCTGCCACTTCCTTAATAATGGACTCCAACATTTTCCCAATGACAGATGTTCGGCTAACTGGTCGATAGTTGCCTGCTTTCTGTCTCCCTCTTTTCTTAAATAGGGGTGTTACATTTGTGGTTTTCCAGTCCTCTGGGACCTCTCTGGAATCCAGGGAATTTTGGTAGATTACAGCAACTAATGCATCCACTATCTCTGCAGCCACCTCTTTTAAAACTCTAGGATGCAGGCCATCAGGTCCAGGGGACTTGTCCTCCTTTAGTCCCATTAGTTTGCCGAGTACTTTCTCTCGAGTGATAGTGATTGTTTTAAGTCCCCCCCAACCCCAATTGCCCCTTGATTATCCATTATTGGGATGCTTTTAGTGTCTTCTACCATGAAGACCGATACAAAATATTTGTTCAAAGTCTCCGCCATTTCCCTGTTTCCCATTATTAATTCCCCAGACTCTTCCTCTAGGGGACCAACGTTTACTTTAGCTACTCTCTTCCTTTTTATATACCTGTAGAAGCTCTTACTGTCTGTTTTTTATATTTCTTGCTAGCTTACTCTCATAAGCTATCTTCTCTTTATCATTTTTTTAGTCATCCTTTGCTGGTTTGCTGGCCTTCCACTATTCTTCACAACATTGTATGCTTTTGTTTCCAATTTGATACCATCCTTTACTTCCTTAGTTAGCCACGGATGGTTCATCCTTCTCTTAGAGTCTTTCTTTCTCACTGGAATATATCTTTGCTGAGAGTTATGAAATATCTCCTTCAATGTTTGCCACTGCTTTTCTACAGTCTTACCCTGTAATATATTTTCCCAGTCCACCTTAACCAAGTCTGCCTTCATACCTTTGTAATTACCTTTGTTTAAGTTCAGGTCACTAGTTTGAGACGTAGCTTTCTCACCCTGAAACTGAATTTGAAATTCTACCATGCTATGATCACTCTTCCCAAGAGGATCCTTCACTTCAAGATCATTGATTAATCCAGCCTCGTTACACTTTACCCGATCTAAAATAGTCTTCTCCCTGGTTGGTTCCACAAAGTAATGTTCCAAGAAACCATCCCAAATACACTCTAAGAACTCTTCCTCAAGTCTACCTTTGCCAATTTGCTTTGTCCAATCGATCATTAACGACTTTGCACGTTGGCCCAGATTTTGCGGGAATGGGGCATCTTGCAGCAGCGCTGCTAGTTAGACTTTTCCCCTCACTCTTCAGCTCGAAAACATTTTCCTCAGTAACTTGCCGGGAGTGCGAGCTGATAACAGCATGGCGAGGGCAACAGGGCATTTGGGACCTCGGTGAACGACGGGACCAACAGTCTATCTCCTTAACCCATGAGATTTAAGGATTGAGAAAGAAACAGAGGAACGGCGGAGAAGGAAATCGGGTGAATTAGAGTCAAATCAGGTCCAGAAAGAGAAATAAAGAGAGGGGAAGAAAGGTTGGATTAAGAGAGAGAGAGAAAAAGCGACAGAAAGGAAAAGTAAGAAAATAATTTTAAAAATTTACATTTTACATTTTAAAAACCTCTGACAACAATTTACTAGCAGCAGGAATGAGACTCGACAGTTTCAATTGTTCCCTTTCTGGTTCGGAGAGGTTGAAAGGCATTGGAGGAATATAAATCTCCTCATTAAAAGGTTCCTTACTCTGTTAAGTACCAGCCCTAACTTTCCGCGGCGGGTTTAATGGGTAATTAATGTGCAAATGCAGCAATCTCGTGAAACTCACGGGGAGGTTGAGGGTGAGCTGCTGTTTTCGCGAGGCTAACAGCGGACCGGCGGAAATTGTCCAGCTACTTGTGGTGATTCACAATTGACGGGGTATCTCTTCATCGCCACAAGTTGACGTGTATTTTACACACTAATAACGGCGAGCGCCATTAAACTCACCGTTATTTAACCAGCAAATTCTGGGCCAATATTACCAACTGAAAAGTGGCCTTTTCACAATCGATTATGTGTGGATTTGGCCCCAGATTAAGCCGATAGTGTTTAGTACCATTGTCTAGTAAAATGTAGAGGCCCCAAACCGAACCGGTACACGGGACCCCCGCGAGTCAAACACCAAACCCTCCCCCAACCAGGATCATCTCCCCCTGCCACCCTGTGTGGTTAACGTCCTCTGGAAGAAGCTCAGCAAGACATTCTCTTGTAGAACGCAACCTATCGATGTCTTCTATGGGCTACTCACAACAACAACAACTTGCTTTTTATAGCACCTTTAATGCCCCCCTTCCCCCAACCAGGATCAAAGGGTATCAAGGATCATCTCCCCCTCCCCCAACCAGGATCATCTCCCCCTCCCCCAACCAGGATCATCTCCCCCTCCCCCAACCAGGATCATCTCCCCCTCCCCCAACCAGGATCATCTCCCCCTCCCCCAACTAGGATCATCTCCCCCTCCCCCAACTAGGATCATCTCCCCCTCCCCCAACCAGGATCATCTCCCCCTCCCACAACCAGGATCATCTCCCCCTCCCACAACCAGATATCTGCGCTCCTCAAATTCTGGCTCTTGAGTATCCCTGATTATTGGCCCTAAGCTCTGGAATTCCCTACCTAAACCTCTCCGCCTCTCCGCCTCTCTCTCTTCCTTCAAGACGCCACTTAAAACCTACCTCTTTGACCAAGCTTTTGGTCACCTGTCCTAATATCTCCTATGTGGCTCGGTGTCAAATTTTTTGTCTTATAATACTCCTGTGAAGCGCCTTGGGACGTTTTACTACATTAAAGGCGCTTTATAAATACAAGTTGTTGTTGTTGTGCTCCTCTTTCAAAAATGGGTACATAGGAATATTTCTAATTAGCGTCATTAGGCTCAGTGAGTTTATCTTGTGAGATTAATACATTGCTTTGCATTAAGTATTGTTCTATATTAAGTAAATTGTCTGTTTCTAGCCTGAGTCTCACACTGATAGACTGTATTTTCCATCCACTTACTTGTGGTTGGGGAGTGGATGTTGAGCTCAGGGGCCGGACCGCCATTCAAGCGGACTTCTTTGTCCTGCAAGGTGTTGAACCTCTTCAGAGTTATTGCGGCTTCCAGGCAAGAAGCGAATATTCCATCAAAGTCTTGACTTGAGCCTTGCAGAGGATAGAGAGGTTTAAATGGGCCAGGAGGAGGTGAGCTACTCGTTGCAGTGTACCCAGGCTCTGCCTTGCTCTTAGAACATAAGAAATAGGAGCAGGAGTCGACCATTCAGCCCCTCGAGCCTGCTCCGCCATTCAATAAGATCATGGCTGATTATCGACCTCAACTCCACTTTCCTGCACTACCCCCATATCCCTTGATTCACTTAATATCCAAAAATCTATCGATCTCTGTCTTGAATATGCTCAACGACTGAGCCTCCACAGCCCTCTGGGGTAGAGAATTCCAAAGATTCACCACCCTCTGAGTGAAGAAATTTCACCTCATCTCAGTCCTAAATGGCCGACCCCTTATTCTGAGACTGTGACCCCTGGTTCTAGACACTCCAGCCAGGGAGAAACATCCTCCCTGCATCTACCCTGTCAGGCTCTATAAGAATTTTATGGGCTAGAAATTCATTATAGCCAAGGAATGGGCAGTGTTTAGACTAAAAGGGGGCGAAATTCCCCTCGTTTACGGGGCGCAAATGGCAAATGGCTTTGCGCCCCCCCCTAGGCGATAACCGTGCCTCTCGGGAAATTTGGTGGGAGGTTAGTGGCGGCACTACTGGTTTTCACCCCGATCTTCTGCGCCCGGCGATAATGACATCATCACCGGGCGCATCGCCCCGTTAGCGCTTCCGATGCAAAATTCCCGTTTTTCGCCCGCCTGTGCGTCTCTGTCTTTTAGCGACAGGTTCGGCAGGCGTTTTCCAGTCGGGAGGCCCGTGGAGGAGTGGTATTTAAAGGCGTCCATTCCGGTTGTTGTTTGTGTCGGCCGGGACACCAAACGTTTTGCTGCTCAGAAGCAAAGAGTCCTTTTGATTATTGGAAGAGTTTTTGCAATTTCAGAGTTTGCTGCTGAATAAGGAATCTTCATTTGCTTTAGGGTGTGATTTGTTGGTTATTAGGCAGTTCTTCTCCGAGCAATGAAGAGCGTCTGCCGTCTGTGTCTGTTCTCCTCGAAGCAAGCAAAGCTGCAAATGAGCATCTGGTGAATGATCGAACCTCCCCTTTAAGAGCTGCAAAGAAGCAGCACGAGCAATCAAAACCTGAAATTCGGCAGCTCTCTGCTGTTAGCGCCCCTGTAGCACCCCACTGAGGACATTAGCGCTTGATTTAGTGCCCCTCTCCCTTCCTGGGGTGAAGTCAGGGAATTTAGATGAGTCTCAGAATCATTAGCGCCGGACGTTAACTTTTCAAACTTTTTGCAGTTAGCGCCCCCAATGGCCCTCCAGGGGAATTTCGCCCTCATGGTTAAGTAGCGCCAGGTGAAAATCGTCTAGACTGCATGCAAAATTAGTCGTCACTCCTGTTCTGCGCTGCCGTTAAGGTAAGTGGCTAAATCCAATGTTGGAAATCGAGCACCCAGTGAGCGTTGCACACTCACTGACATCACGATCTCCATGATGGAGTGCTCCCTGGCACTAGGGTTTACCGGCAGCGCTACTAACACCACTGATATGGCCTGCAGCGCCGGAACCAGCATTAGTTGTCGTTACAGCTGTCAACGGCATTTCAGCGCCATCTCCTGGTGCTAACGCTACACAAATTTTTCCCCTTATATGTTTCAATGAGATCACCTCTCATTCTTCTAAACTCCAGAGAATATAGGCCTAGTCTACTCAATCTCTCCTCATAGGACAATCCCCCCATCCCAGGAACCAGTCTGCTGAATCTTCATTGCACTCCCTCTATGGCAAGTATATCCTTTCTTAGGTAAGGAGAACAAAACTGTACACAATACTCCAGGTGTGGTCTCACCAGGGCCTATATAATTGCAGTAAGACGTCTTTACTCTTGTACTCAAATCCTCTTGTAATAAAGGCCAACATACTATTTGCTTTCCTAATTGCTTGCTGTACCTGCATGTTGACTTTCAGTGATTTGTGTACAAGGACAGCCAGGTCCCTCTGAACACCAACATTTCCCAATCTCTCGCCATTTAAAAAATACTCTGCTTTTCTATTTTTCCTACTGAAGTGGATAACCTCACATTTCTCTACATTATATTCCATCTGCCACCTTATTGCCCACTCACTTAGCCTGTCTATATCCCTTTGCAGCCTCTTTGCATCCTCCTCACAGCTTACTTTCCCACCTAGCTTTGCATCATCAACAAACTTGGATATATTACACTCCTACCCCTCATCTAAGTCATTAACATAGATAATAACTAGCTGAGGCCCAAGTACTGCCAACCCGAAAATGACCCGTTTATTCCTACTCTCTGTTTTCTGTCCATTAACCAATCCTCAATCCATGCTAATATATTACTCATATACTTCCCATGAGCTCTAATTTTGTGTAATAACCTCTTGTGCGGCACCTTATCGAATGCTTTCTGAAAATCCAAATATACTACATCCACTGGTTCCCCCTTATCTACCCTGCTAGTTCCACCTTCACAAAACTATATAGACAGATACAAAGGGGAAAAAATTCGTCCCCTTAGCACCAGTGGTTAGCGCCAGTAGATGACGCTAATGTGGCATTGAGAGCTGTAACGACAGCTCCTGTCAAGTCCAGCGCTGCATGTCAAATCGGGACCCCCGTAGCGCTGCCGGTAACAGCGCTCGCCAGGGACCTCAACGCCAGGGAGGTCATGAAGTCAGTGAGTGTGCAATGCTCACTGAATGCCCGATCTACCAAATTGCTTCTCGCCATTTACCTCACCGCCTGGAGTTAACAACAACAGGGAGAGCTGGCGTGCAGCACCAGGAAGCTGGCTCCAGGGACGTTATTTAAAAGGATCAGCCCCAATCACTTGCACCTGACAGGTTAGTGAAGCTTCAGTGCCTGTGTGTTAGTTCCTGATACTGCAACAGTTTTATTTAGTGATTTGAAGGTTCTTTGGTATCAGGAGTGTTGTGGCAAGTAGAAAAGTGCAAAATTTATTCTTGAAAGATTCAACCTACACCACTTGCTAAAATCATGGGGGCTGCACTGGCAGTCCACCTCGCCCTCCAGGATCTACGGCAGAGGGAGCGGAGGCAACGAGGAAGATGGGAACATGTGCGCAGAGGGAGGAGGAAGAAGACGAGGATGAAGAAGACGAGGAGGAAGAAGACGAAGAACAGGAGGGAGGGAGGAGGCAGCCGGACAATCGGGCTTCTGGACAGGCAGTCCGTGACCGGCTCAACAGACTCCGATTGGAATGAATGAAACCCCAGATCCCCGTTGCTCACCACATCCCCATCATACCATTCCTGTGTCATGCCATATCAAAGCGTCCTCCTGGGCGTAAAGGTGAAATGAGAGAGACCAAAATATATTCCAAACTCTATGAATAAATTTATGCATAACCATATCACACATATCACACGAATTCTAATAACTAATGACCATTGTGCCTGCCATAGTTGAATAGCTATCATTGTGTGCAAGGTGTGAGATGTGGGTGTGAGTGTTGCTAGGTAGAGATTGTTGTTGGGTGAGTGCTGGGGGTGTGGTGCATTGAGCAGTGTGTGAAATTTGTGCTACAGATGGTGATATGTAGCATTTGTTGAAGCCTTCACCCACCCTGACCACCCGTGTGAGCTTGTTAAAGTTATTCCTGCACTGGCTGTGTGTTCTGGGGACCACAGTGTTATCCGTGATGTGGTGTACTACCTCCCTCCACATAGTCCGACAGACTAGTGGCGAGGGCCTCCTGTCAGTTGTTGGGTGTAGGACCAGCCGCCTTCTCTCCACCACTAAAACAGATGCCTCCAAAGCTTCATGGGAAAACCTGCAGCATCTCTCCCTGGGGCGGCAATCAGCCATCAGGATTTGTAAATAAGTGCTCCTTCTTCTTGTCCTTCTTCTTATGGTTGTTGAGGCAGCTGCACAGCCAGCAATGCTGAGAATGAGGTGCTGCAGCATCAATGAACCTCCCCTTTAAGTAGTGAAAAAAGCCAGTGGCAATCATTACTTGCGTTAGACTACATCCGATATTGGTCCATCTTTTCAGTGTAATGCCAATGGGTTTTTAGACTATATTTATGGTTCCAATCATTTTAATGAGGAGTGAGGACAAATTTTGCATGCAGTCTAGATGATTTTCACCTGGAGCTAATTCACCATTTTTAGTCTAAACACTGCCCATTCTTTGGCTACAACAAATTTCTAGCCCACAGTATTTGTTTAATGTCTTTGCCATTTCCTTATTCCCCATTATAATTTCTCCTGTCTCTGCCTGTAAGGGGCCCATGTTTACATTCGCTAATCTCTTCCTTTTTACATATGTATAGAAGCTTTTACAATCTGAAATTATGTCTCTCGCTAGTTTACTCTCATATTCTATTTTCCCCTTCTTTATCAATTTCTTGGTCCTCTTTTGCTGAATTCTAAAATCCACCCAATCCTCAGGTTTACTATTTTTGGCAACATTATAAGCCTCTTCCATTAATCTAATACTATCTTTAACTTCCCTTATTAGGTACGGTTGGACCACTTTTCCCATGAGGTTTTTATTCCTTAAGGAAATGTATGTTTGTTGCGAATTATGAATTATTTCTTGAAATGTTTGCTATTGCTTATCTACCGTCATATTTTTTTTTCTCTAGTTTCCCAACCTACCTTAGCCAACTCGCCTCTCATAACGACGTAGTTTGCCTTTTTCAGATTTAAGAGCTTGGGCTAGAAATTCGTTATAGCCAAGGAATGGGTGGTGTCAGTAGAAAAGTTGGAGAATTAGTGCCAGGAGCAAATGCTTTCGACTGCCCGAAAAATTCATGCTCACTGCTCAATAAAATGATTGGAGTCCTAAATCAAGTCTTAAAACCCAAGCTCATTGGCGTTACACTTAAAGGGTGGACCAATATCGGGTGCAGTCTAATCGCAACTCATCATTGCCACAGTCTTTTTTCACTACTTAAAGGGGAGGTTCATTGATGCTGTAGCACCTCATTCTCAGCATTGCAAGCAGAAGTAGAACAAGGAGAAGGAGCCGAGGACTGAACCAGGTATGCTCATGGCGGTTCCATGCCCCAGGGAGAGAGCCCGCAGATTCTCTGATGAAGCATTTGAGGTTTTGGTTTTCACTGTGGAGAGATGGAGGGCGGTGCTCTACCCGGCAAGTGGCAGGAGGCCCTCGCCACAAGTCTTCCGCACCATGTGGAGGGAGGTAGCGCAGCACATCTCGGCCAGCACTGTGGTCCCCAGGACCAATACACAGTGCAGGAAGAAATTTAACAACCTCACTCGGGTTGTCAGGGTGAGTGAATGCTTCAACAAATGCTAAATACCACCTTCTGAACCACAGTCTGCACACACCGCTCAAAGCACCACACCCCCAGCACTCACCCACCAACAATCTCCACCTACCAACACTCACAGCCACATCTCACACCTTGCACACAATGACAGCTATTCAACTATAGCAGGCCCATCACCCAAACACATTGCTCCACACTCACTCACACACTTTCCTTTCACTTGCAGGCCAAGGTGGCTCACAACAGGAGGGAGCAGGAGTGCACAGGCGGGGGACAAGCCGACACCCAACCACTGCCTGAGCTGGAGACTCGAGTGCTGCAGATTATTGTGCACCAGTTGGTGGACACCGTGGCCACCGGTAACGTTGACCCCCTTGGGGACAACAACGGTATGTTCATCCCTACTCCTTCTTCTCACATCCCACTTCCCCCTCACCCCACAAGCGTTTCATACTTTCCAGCTAATCATGCTGTATGCATGCATTTCTCCCTTCCTGCCCCCCTCCCCTCACCTTAACCCGACTCTTGTGCCTTTATGCTTTCAGATAATCAGCAAGCACCTGAGCAGCCTGTCCCTGATGGTAGAGAGCGAGGCGGGAAAAGAGGAGGAGGAAGAATACGCCGCGAGACTTCATCTCTCACCCGCAGACACCAGCTCAAATACTGGCACTACACGTTCTTTAGAGGCTAGTATAGTAGCGGAATCTGCACAGGGTGAGGCACTGGGGACGACTGCGCTGCAGCAAGGCCAGGGGGAAAGGGAAGCTCGGGAGCCAGCTCCCTGGAGGGCGAGTTCTGCTGTACAGGACTCAGATGAGGACCTCGATGGGGAGGCGTTTAGAAGAAGGGTGATAGGCATGCACACAGAGATGATAGGTGCAATGGCAAGGGTGCCCGAGAGCCTCTCGGCAATGGTAAGGAGCGTGGAGGAGTCCGCCTCCAACATTACACAGAGCTCTGCGCACATCATGGAGCCCATCATTTCCAGTCTGCAAAGGATGATGGACTCCCCGAGAGACCGTGGGGACCCAGACCTGATACCCCGTGTGATGGGCGATCTGGTAGCTTCCATTGAAGTACAGGTGGAAGCAACGCAACGTCTTAGTGCTGTAATGGAGTCTATGCTTGTGGCATCCAATCTCAGACTGCTCTCATGCAGTCTCAGCTTGATGCCACGCAAGCTCTGACTGCTGCCACCGTGGCTGGGTCTACCACCGTCGACCGAGGCTTTCACGGTGTCGCAGCAGGCCAGCAGTCTGTGCTCCAACAAGTTGCTAGGGATGCTGAGGTGCTGCCCCGGGGGAGTGACAGTGGGTCAGTGGAGCAGGAACCTGCTGTCCTCTCTCAGGATGACAGCATTCCTGCTCCCACCACTGCCACTCCGCCATTGTCCTTGTCGCTGCCTGTCATCCAGCCAGCCCAGACTGCTGCCGCCCATGTTGAGGTGGTGCAATCTACAGCCGGGCCTTCCAGGCCCAGAGCTGGTCGAGGGCGTCCTGCAAGACCAAGTCTCCCGCACGGACACCCAGCAGCCTTCCACCCGCCGTGCTGCAGCCACTGGGCCAACACTTCGTAGAAGGACTCGAATAGGAAAAGGCACAGTAACAAAAGGAACTAAGGGATTGCACAAGGGTGAAAAGTAAATATTTTTGGTGTAAATATGTGTCCAATAGGTGTCAGCCGTGGCTCAGTGGGTAGCACTCTCGCTTCTGAGTCAGAAGGTTGTGGGTTCAAGTCCCACTCCAGAGACTTGAGCACATAAAGCTAGGCTGACCCTCCAGTGCAGTGCTGAGGGAGTGCGGCACTGTCGGAGGTGCCGTCTTTCAGAGGAGACATTAAACCGAGGCCCCGTCTGCTCTCTCGGGTGGACGTAAAAGATCCCATGGCCACTATTTCGAAGAAGAGCAGGAGAGTTATCCCCAGTGTCCGGGCCAATATTTATCCCTCAACCAACATCACAAAAACAGATTATCTGGTCATTATCACATTGCTGTTTGTGGAAACTTGCTGTGCGCAAATTGGCTGCCGCATTTCCCACATTACAACAGTGATTACACTTCAAAAGTACTTAATTGGCTGTAAAGCGCTTTGAGACGTCCGGTGGTCGTGAAAGGCGCTATAGAAATGCAAGTCTTTCTTTCCACTACTTTTTGATAAATTTATTACTTCTCTTACCATTCTTTTGTGGTGCTTCTCATTTCAGCTTTGCTCTGTGATATGGCCTGCGCGAGGGATAGAATGATGGGGATGTGCTGAGCAAAGGGGATCTGGGGTTTCAGTCATCCTGGTGTGAGGCTGGAGGTCTGTTTGGAGGAGGTGGCAGAGTTCTGTGACCACCTCCTTGGTGAAGCGGAGCCATCTAATACACTGCTCCTCGCTTAAATGAAGGTAGGAAAAGTGCTCTTGGAATACCCTCGTAGGGTAAGGCCTCCTGGTGAGAGTCCCTCCTCATCTCTCATAGAAGATAGGAGCAGGAGTAGACCATTCGGCCCCTCGAGCCTGTTCCGCCATTTAATGAGATCATGGCTGATCAACCTGTGCACATGTTTCAGTCTTTCTCGCTGCCTGCGCTCCCTCCGCTGTAGATCCTGGAGGGTGAGGTGGTACGCCAGTACAGCCCCCATTAATGTTTCCAAGTGTAGCAGTTTGATTCTTTGAAGAATAAATGTAGCTACTTTTTAGTTGCCACAAGACTCCTGATACAAAAGAACCTTGAAATTACTGAATGAAACTGTTGCAGTGGGTGAAACTAACAAAAAAACACTGAATCTACACTAACCTTACAGCTGCGAGTGATTACTGATGATCCCTTTAAATAACGTCCCTGGAGCAAGTGTCCTGTTGGTGTTTACTCCAGGCAGTGAGGTAAATGGCGAGAATCAATTTTGCAAATCAGGCGGTCAATGAGCGTTGCACAATCACTGATGTTACGATCTACCTGGCGTTGATGTTCCCGGCGATACCGCTTACGCTACCGGGGGGTGGGGGGGCGGTGGATTTGGTGTGCAATGCTGGTTTCGCCTCGCCCCGATGATACTGGTCTAGCACTAATGAGAGGCACTAAGGGGACAATTTTTTTCCCCCTTCGTTTAGCACTTAACTAAATCACTCTCAAAATCAACATAAAATTCTATCATAGTATGATCACTCTTCACCAGAGGCTCCTTTACTACAAGGTTATTAATTAACCCTGTCTCATTCTATAATCTCCAGACGCCATCCTACAACTCATCCGCTTCATCCTTGACCACAATGTCTTCACCTTCGACAACCATTTTTTACCCAAACACACGGAACAGCCATGGGGACCAAATTCGCACCCCAATACGCCAACATCTTCATGCACAAGTTCGAGCAAGACTTCTTCGCTGCACAGGACCTCCAGCCAACGCTGTACACCAGATACATCGACGACATTTTCTTCCTTTGGACCCATGGTGAAGGATCACTGAAAAGACTACACGATAACATAAACAAGTTCCATCCCACCATCAAACTCACCATGGACTACTCCTCAGAATCGGTTTCATTCCTGGACACACGAATCTCCATCAAAGACGGACACCTCAGCACTTCACTCTACCGCAAGCCCACGGACAACCTCACGATGCTCCACTTCTCCAGCTTCCACCCTAACCACGTTAAAAAAGCCATCCCCTATGGACAAGCTCTGCGAATACACAGGATCTGCTCAGACGAGGAGGAACGCGATGGACACCTACGGACGCTGAAAAACGCCCTTATAAGAACGGGATATGATGCTCGACTCATCGATCGACAGTTCCGACGGGCCACAGCGAAAAATCGCATAGACCTCCTCAGAAGGCAAACACGGGACACAACCAACAGGGTACCCTACATCGTCCAGTACTTCCCCGGAGCGGAGAAACTACGCCATGTTCTTCGCAGCCTCCAACATGTCATCGATGACGACGAACACCTCGCTAAGGCCATCCCCACGCCTCCACTACTTGCCTTCAAACAGCCGCCTAACCTCAGAAGTACCATCGTTCGCAGCAAATTACCCAGCTTTCAGGATAACAGCAACCACGACACCACACAACCCTGCCACGGCAACCTCTGCAAGACATGCCAGATCATCAACACAGATACCATCATCACACGTGAGGACACTACCCACCAGGTACATGGTACATACTCATGTGACTCGGCCAACGTTGTCTACCTCATACGTTGCAGGAAAGAATGCACCGCGGCATGGTACATCGGCGAGACCATGCAGACACTGAGACAACGTATGAACGGACACCGCGCAACAATCACCAGGCAGGAGTGTTCCCTCCCAGTCGGGGAACACTTCAGCAGTCAAGGACATTCAGCCTCGGATCTGCGGGTAAGCGTTCTCCAAGGCGGCCTTAGAAACACACGACAACGCAAAATCATCGAGCAGAAACTGATAGCCAAGTTCCGCACTCATGAGGACGGCCTCAACCGGGATCTTGGGTTTATGTCACGATACATGATGTGATCCAGACTCGAGTCGTCGTTGGCTTGTTAACAGATGTGATTCCCAGTAAAAAAGTAAAAATTTTAAAGTTTATCGTTTCCCATACTGCGGCTTTTGACACATTGGACCCCCTGTGGCTCCACCTCATTGTCTCAGTTGTATCTTGCTATGTCTTTGATGTGGTACTTTCCTGGCTGACCTGATTGCCTTTTGTCACACCTCGGCAGATAAACAGTCAGGATGATTTAAATGTAGTCGTCTGCTTTTGTAAGTAACACATGCATTGTTCTCTATCTATATATGCTTTGGCGATTCTGTATCTCTTTACTTCACCTGAGGAAGGGGCCACGTAAGCTCCGAAAGCTTGTGATTTCAAATAAAACTGTTGGACTATAACCTGGTGTTGTGCGACTTCTCATTTTCATTCTATAATAGTAGATGTAAAATAGCCTGTTTCCTAGTTAGTTCCTCAACATACTGATCTAGAAAACTATCTTGAATGCATTCCATGAACTCATCCTCTGCATTATTACTAAAATTTGGTTTGCCCAGTCTATATGAAGATTAAAGTCCCCATGATTTCTGTATTACCCTTGTTATATGCACCTCTAATATCTGATTTATACACTGCCCTACATTACAACTACTGTTTGGGGGTCTATAAACAACTCTCACCAATGTTTTCTGCCCCTTGCTGTTTCTTAGCTCCACCCAAACTGATTCTACTTCTTGATTTTCGGAGCTAAGATCTCTACTGTCTTTATCCCATCCTTTATTATCAGGGCTACCTCTCCTCCTTTTCCATTCTGCCTGTCTCTTCTAAATGTTAAGTATATTGGAATATTTAGTTCCCAACCTTGGTCACTCTGCAACCATGTCTCCGTAATGACTATTAAATCAAACCCATTATTTCTATCTGCGCTATTAATTCATCTATTTTGTTGTGAATGCTTCACGCATTCAGATATAGTGCCTTTAGTTTTAACTTTTTTCTATTTTTCCCTGATGTCACCTTAGTCACTGATGCCCTAATACCTTTGTTACTTTCTCTGTCCCTTCCTGACCCGCTCTGCTTATTTTTACCCAAATCACTACTCTGCTCTATAGCCTTGACATTTCTCTCACTGCTTTGGAATTTACCTTTTCCTGAATCCTCCGACCCCCCTTCATTAGGTTAAAGCCTGTATACTGCCCTAGTTATTCAGTTCGCCAGGACATTGGTTCCAGCCCGGTTTAAGTGGAGCCCGTCCAACAGAACAACTCCCTCTTTCCCCAGTACTGGTGCCAGTGCCCCATGAACTGAAACCCATTCCTCCCACACCACTCTTTGAGCCACACATTTAACCTTCTAATATGTTTGTCCCTGTGGCAATTTGCACGTGGCTCAGGTAACAATCCAGAGATTATTACCTGTGAGCCACATTGTTGATGTGCCTGGTCCAGTTAAACTTCTGGTCTGCGGTGACTCCAGGATGTTGGCGGTGGGAGACTTGGTGATGGCAGTGCCACTGAAAACCAAGTGGAGATGGTTGGGCCTGTTCTTGTCGGAGATGGTCATTACTTGGCACTTACGCGGTGCAAATGTTATCTGTCACTTGCTGTAGACTGACAGAGGCTGCTCCATGATTGGAGGTGACTAGAATGGAGCTGAACACTCGAACTGTCAGCCCCACTCCTGACCTTGTGACAGAGGGAAGGTCAGCTGAAGATGATTGGTTCGAGGGCTCTTCCCTGAGAAACGGCAGCAGAAATGTCCTGGACCTCCGACAACCACTACCATCTTTATGTGCATGACCCCAGCCACTTTTCTCCTTGACCTGTTTTGACCGTAGTTTTGCCAGGGCTCCTTGGTCCCATAGTCAGCTTAATGCAGCGTTAATTTTCAGTGCAGCCATTCTGGGATCTACTCCACCATTTAGCTCTTGTGTCCAATACTGGAGCAAAATCATGCACATCTATCATTTCTCTTGCAGGTTATTAAAAGAAAGAACTTTCATTTCTATAGCATCTTTCACATCCTCAGGACATCCCCAATGGCTTCAGAGCCAATGAATTGCCATGTTGTCACTGTTGTTCTGTAGGCAAAAGTGGCAGCCAAATTGCACATAGCAAGATCCCACAAATAGTAATTAGATGGATGACCAGTTCATCTGTTTTAGTGGTATTGTTTGAGGGATAAATGTCGGCCAAGAAACCGGGGAGACAAAGCAGCTGAAGATAGTTGGGCTGAGGACACTGCCCTGAGCAACTCCAGCCCAGGACATCGCTGCAGGTGTTCCTCAGGGGAGCGTCCTAGGCCAAATATCGGCAGCTGCTTCAACAATGATCTTCTCTCCATCATAAGGTCATATGTGGGGCTGTTCACTGATGATTGCAGTGTTCATCTCCATTCGTAATTCCTCAGATTATGAAGCATTTTGTGCCCACATGCAGCAAGGCCTGGACAACACACAGGCTTGGGCTAATAAGGAGCAGCAAGCAACATTTGCACCACACAAATACCAGGCAATGACCATCTCCAAAAAGAGAGCATCTAACCAACTGCCCTTGACATTCAACGGCATCACCATCATCAAATCCCCCACCATCAACATCCTGGGGGGGTCACCATTGACCAGAAACTCAACTGGACTAGCCACATAACTGCCATGGATACTAGAACAGGTCAGAGACTAGGTACTAAGCGATGATTGGCTCAACGCCTGACTCCCCAAAGCCTCTCCACCACCAAAAAAACACAAGTCAGGAGTGTGATGGAATACTCTCCACTTGCCTGGATGGTGACAGCTCCAACAACACTCAAGAAGCTCGACACCATCCAGGACAAAGCAGTTCGCTTGATTGGTACCCCATCCACCACCTTAAACATTCACTCGTCCAACCCCGGTGCACCGTGGCTGCAGTGTGTACCGTCCACAGGTGGGTGGGTTTCAAAGCAGAGCATGGACAGATGTTCCTGAAGTAGGAAACGCCCACCTGGCCAATGCAGATGAGGTTCCCACCCACTGACCATGCAGACTCAGGGCCAATAAACTGACAGATTGAAGTGGAAGCAAAGAACCTTTATTTAGGATCTACATATATTCCATGGTCAGGCAAACTAGCTTGTTTTAAATCTCTAACAGTCACAGAGGTAAAGAAAGAAAGAACTTGCATTTCTATAGCGCCTTTCACAACCTCAGGACGTCCCAAAGCACTTTACAGCCAATGAAGTACTTTTTGAAGTGTAGTCACTGTTGTAAAGTAGGAAACGTGGCAGCCAATTTGTGCACAGCAAGCTCCCACAAACAGCAATGAGATAAATGACCAGATAATCTGTTTTTTAGTGATGTTGGTTGAGGGATAAATATTGGCCAAGACACCAGGGAGAACTCCCCTGCTCTTCTTCCAATAGTGCCACGGGATCTTTAATGTTCACCTGAGAGGACAGGTGGGGCCTCGGTTTAAAGTCTCATCCAAAAGACGGCACCTCCGACAGTGCAGCGCTCCCTCAGTACTGACCCTCTGACAGTGCAGCGCTCCCTCAGTACTGCCCCTCTGACAGTGCCGCGTTCCCTCAGTACTGCCCCTCCGACAGTGCAGCGCTCCCTCAGTACTGTCCCTTCGACAGTGCGGCGCTCCCTCAGGACTGCCGCTCCGACAGTGCAGCACTCCCTTAGTACTGCCCCTCCGTCAGTGCGGCGCTTCCTCAGTACTGTCCGTCTGACAGTGCGGCGCTCCCTCAGTACTGTCCCTCCGACAGTGCAGCGCTCCCTCAGTACTGTCCCTTCGACAGTGCAGCACTCCCTCAGTACTGCCCCTCCGACAGTGCAGCACTCCCTCAGTACTGCCCCTCCGACAGTGCGGCGCTCCCTCAGTACTGCCCCTCCGACAGTGCAGCACTCCCTCAGTACTGCCCCTCCGACAGTGCAGCGCTCCCTCAGTACTGACCCTCCGACAGTGCAGCACTCCCTCAGTACTGCCCCTCCGACAGTGCAGCACTCCCTCAGTACTGCCCCTCCGACAGTGCAGCACTCCCTCAGTACTGCCCCTCCGACAGTGCGGCGCTCCCTCAGGACTGCCCCTCAGACAGTGCAGCACTCCCTCAGTACTGCCCCTCCGACAGTGCGGCGCTCCCTCAGTACTGCCCCTCAGACAGTGCAGCACTCCCTCAGTACTGCCCCTCAGACAGTGCGGCACTCCCTCAGTACTGCCCCTCCGACAGTGCAGCGCTCCCTCAGTACTCTTTGCCATTAGATGCATGAGTTCACCAAACAATATCACCGGTTTGTCAATATTACCATAGATTCTCCAACCAACACATTGAAAATGTGGGTTTTATCAGGTACTTGAAGACCACGGGGTCTCCGTAACGTGAAACGGGTGATAGCGACTCAGGAGCCATCAATATAAGATATTCACCAGTAAATCCAATGGGGAATTCAGCAGAAAGACTCTTTCCCCAGAGAGTGGTGAGAATGTGGAACTCGCTACTACAGGGAGTGGTTGAAGCGAATAGTATGGATGCATTTAAGGGGAGGCTGGACAAGCACATGATGGAGAAGGGAATAGAGGGTTACGCTGATAGATTTAGATGAGGAAAGACGGGAGGAGGCTCGAGTGGAGCATAAATGCCGGCATGGACTGGTTGGGCTGAATGGCCTGTTTCTGTGCCGTATATCCGATGTAATTCTATGTATATAAGTGAATGGAAAAGAAATTTAGGCAGGGTGTAAATCGGTGGATGTAATTTGGGGTGGGGGGGTTAAATCACAGGGGGGTGGGGTAATCAAGGGGGATAAATCATGGGGGGGTAAATCGCGGGAGGTAAATCACGGGGGGTAAATCGTGGGGGTTAAATTGCAGGGGGTAAATCGCAGCGGGTAAATCACGGGGGGTAAATCGTGGGGGTAAATTGTAGGGGCAAATCACGGGGGGTAAATCGCGGAGGGTAAATCGCGGGGGTAAATCACGGGGGATAAATCGTGTGCGGTAAATCGCCGGGGGGTAAATCACGGGGGGTAAATCGGCGGGGGGTAAATCATGTGGGGTTAATCGCCGGGCGGTAAATCGTGTGGGGTTAATTGTGGGATTAAATCGCGGGGGGTAAATCACAGGGGTGTTTAATAATGTGGGGTTAATTGTGGGGGTAAATCGCGGGGGTTTAATAATGTGGGGTTAATTGTGGGGGTAAATCGTGGGGGTTTAATAATGTGGGGTTAATTGTGGGGGTAAATCGCGGGGGTAAATCGTCGGGGGGGGGTAAATCATGTGGGGTTAATTGTGGGGTTAAATCGCGGGGGGTAAATCATTGGGGTTTAATCGTGTGGGGTTAATTGTGGGGGTAAATCACGGGGGGTAAATCGCCAGGGGGTAAATCGTGGGGGATTAATTGTGTGGGGGTTAATTGTAGGGTAAATCGTCAGGGGGTAAATCGTGGGGGTTAATTGTGGGGGTAAATCGCAGGGGGTAAATCGCGGGGGTTAATTGTGGGGGTAAATCGCGGGGGTTAATTGTGGGGGTAAATCGCGGGGGATAAATCGCCAGGAGGTAAATCGCGGGGGTTAATTGTGGGGGTAAATCGCGGGGGGTAAATTGCCGGGAGGTAAATCGCGGGGGTTAATTGTGGGGGTAAATCGCGGGGGGTAAATTGCCGGGAGGTAAATCGCGGGGGTTAATTGTGGGGGTAAATCGCGGGGGGTAAATCGCTGGTGGGGGGCGGGGGACGGGTTGTAAATCGAACAGCCAATTCCCTATCGCCCATTTTGCGGTACCTCCAGAGCCCAGTTTCACCCTCCTAAATTTGCATTCTCAGAATCTTATTAAGCTGATAATTTCCGCAGCCTGCCTCTTGGTTGCCTTTGGCTTATTCTATGTTGTGAAAAGGCAACATTCTCCAACTTTCTTCAAGAAACCAATAAGTTCTCAAGCCTGAAGCTTCTGTCTCTTTTTCTTTCTTTCACTCACTCTCTCTTGCTTTCTTTCTTTTATTGTGCTGAATAAAGGCAGTGAATGATAAACGTTTCTTTAATGGGCCAATTGTAATGAGTTAATAAACTGTCTGGCCTACCGTACGCTTTACTGGCAGAGAAATCTGGTTGAGTGGCATCGAGCTGTTTAAGCAACTATACATTGGCTGACTTTGTTACAGAGTAAAATCAATTCCGCACCCTGGAGCTGGGAGATTTTGCTCTTCAATAAAATCGCAGCAGGGAACTTCCTGTGTCTAGGCAGCTTCGAGTAATTTGGCACAGCTGCTAATTCATCAAAAAAGTGAATTAATAATCAGTGTGAGAATAGGGGCGTGTCGCAAGATCGTCATCAGTGTAATTACTGCAGAGAAAACTGGAAATTCCCTGCCTTAGCTTAGGTGAAGCTTTCCATTACAGTAGACTGGAGAGTCTGGGATTGTTCTCCTTGGAGCAGAGAGGGTTAAGGGAACGTATCTTCCCCTCACCTCCCCTTTCAGCATTCCGTAGGGACCGCTCCCTCCGAGACACCCTAGTCCACTCCTCTATCACCCCCAGCACCCCTTCCCCCTCACCCGGCACCTTCCCGTGCAAGCGCAGGAGATGCAACACCTGCCCTTATACATCCCCCCTTCCCACTCTCCAGGGCCCCAAACACCCCTTCCAGGTGAAACAGCGATTTACTTGTACTGCTTGCAATCTAGTATACTGTATTCGCTGCTCACGATGTGGTCTCCTCTACATTGGGGAGACCAAACGCAGATTGGGTGACCGCTTTGCGGAACACCTCCGTTCAGTCTGTAAGGGGGACCCCGAGCTTCCGGTCGCTTGTTATTTTAATTCACCACTCCACGCCCACTCAGACCTCACCGTCCTCGGCCTCATGCATTGTTCCACGGAAGCTCAGCGTAAGCTCGAGGAACAGCACCTCATCTTCCGATTAGGCACTTTACAGCCTTCCGGACTCAATATCGAGTTCAACAATTTCAGATCATAACCTCGGCCCTTACCATATATATATATATATTTTATCCACCCTTTTGGTTTGTGCCTTTTCCCTTTTTTTTCTCTCTCTCCTCCACAGCAGCTGTCTTTCATTCTGCCAGCATTTCACACTTCACACTTCTGAGCCATCTTTTGTTTCTTAACCTGTCCTATTACCATCTCGTCTTGCCTTGAGCATCTCTTAATGTCTCTACTTACCATAGACCACCCCTTTTGTTCTTTTATTCCTCCCCCCAGCCTCCCACTTGCTTTTTTATCTGTTTCATTTCCAGCTTTTTTCTCAGTTCTGACGAAGGGTCTTCGACCTGAAACGTTAACTCTGTTTCTCTCTCCACGGATGTTGCCTGGCCTGCTGAGTTTTTCCAGCGTTTTCTGTTGTTATTTTAGGGTTAAGGGACGATTTGATAGAGGTGTTCAAAATCATGAAGGGTTTTGATCGAGTAAATAAGGAGACACTGTTTCCAGTGGCAGAAGGGTCGGTAACCAGAGGGCACAGATTTAAGGTGATTGGCAAAAGAACCAGAAGTGAGATGAGGAAAGCAAGTTTTACGCAGCGTGTTGTTGTGATCTGGAATGCATAGGAACCTCGGGATGGAATTTGCCTACCTGGGTGTGGGCGGTGTCTGTGGGGGGTCGCGACCCCGCGACCCCGCTGCTGGCTCCATCCCACTGTTGAAAATGAATTTACCTTAACGGGGCCTATTAACCCCGCCCAGCGCGTTACCCGGCCCAATGAGATGGAGCAGGTCTGCTGACATCATTCATGACATGTTTTCAGCTGGGATCTTTAAAGGGACCCTGGCCACATTACATTTGAAGTTTAATCTAACATAGTGCTGTCAGTGCACTACAGCAGTGGAGTGCTGCAAACACTGACAATGACTGCACAGAGGCAGAGGGCTGCACCCAGGTTCTCCGATGACTCCCTCCATATGCTTATGGAGGGACTCAGAGCACACAGGGAGGTCCTCTTCCCTTCTGATGGGTGGAAGAGACCTCCCCAGGAGACCAAGACAGCCTGGTTGCACATTGCAGAGGAGGGCACAAGCAGGGATGTGTTCAGGAGGACCTGGGCGCAGTGCTGCAAACCTTTCAATGATCTCAGTAGATCAAGAAACGTTACTGCAAAGCCACACTCAACCTCATCCTGCTGTGCCACTCATCACATCCCCAACACTCTGCCTTCCCTACCCTACTCCTGCACATCCTTACTCACACCAACTTACCTTGCACCTCCACCCATCCCTCTCTATCTACATTATCACTTCCTCATCTCACTAGTCACCCCTCACACTCACCCTCATCCTAGTCCAATCATATCGACTTACAACACACAAGGGTAGGCAGTTGGGTGTTTTAGCCAATGTTCATGTGCTGTCAAACATTGAAACCTTTATTTTCAACACTTTACGGTCCTGGACATTTTTGTGTGCACCTTTGGAAGTGTCTTAGTAAGTTGCAGTGAATGGTGAGAGAGAACGGTATCCCCCGCAACGGTGATGAGTGTGAAAGGAATGGCTTGGCATTGTGGGGATGCTTTATGGTGTTGGTGTGCGGTGGTGTCAACCTGGTGGATCATGTGGCAGCCAGGGTGTACAGCGTCAAGTGAAGTAAATCTGGCCATGATGAGGCCATCCCTGGCCTCCCGGGCAGCAATGTGGTCGGGTGCTGATGCCCTCTGTCCTGTGCAGCATCAGGTGATTGCGGAGAAGGTTGGTGTTGTTGTTGGTGCTGCTGATGTTGGGGCTGATCGTGGTTCGATTCTGAGGACCAAGGTGAGACAGTATAAATGGCACCCATGTTACTGGAATAGATGGCAGGTGAAGTACAGATGACAGAAGCATTCTGTCAATGGTGAGAGAGGTTGTTCCAAGGTGAGACTGGATGGAGATTCTGCTGGAAACACTTGCAGCCTGAAGAATCTGTGCCGGAAATGAACTGAGCAACAGCTTCTGCCTGAGGAAAGTGATCATCTGTCAGGTGGAGCTTTTACTGCACATTTGATGCTGTCAAGTAATCAGCTGGAGCAATGGCCACTGAACTCCCGCCTCAGGTTGACAGACATGGTTCCAGAGTGGCATGAATCCCGTGGCCATGCAGGGAAATTTAAAAAGTAAGTGGAAAAAGGCTCTTAAGTGCCTGTAAACTACCTGATAATGATTTCAATTGGGTCACACGCCACTGCCGGTCGGGTCGGCTCCACGATAACAGACGCGCCTGGGGGAAAGGCGCGTGGGGGCAGAATGACAGCAGGTTCCCGACCCGTTGGAAAATAACAACTTTCCCACCCGACCCGCTACCGATCATGCCCGCTACCACCACGGAAAATTCCGGCCATGGACTGGAATAGGCCATTCAGCCCCTCGAGCCTGTTCTGCCATTCAATGAGATAATGGCTGATCTGTGAACTAACTCCAAATACCCGCCTTTGGCCCATATCCCTTAATATCTTTGGTTAACAAAAATCTATCAATCTCAGATTTAAAATTAACAATTGACCTTGCATCAACTGCCATTTGCGGACGAGTGTTCCAAACTTCTACCACCTTTTGTGTGTAGAAGTGTTTCCTAGCTTCACTCCTGAAAGGTCTGGCTCTAATTTTTAGTCAATGCCCCCTAGTCCTAGACTCCCCAACCAGCGGAAATAGTTTCTCCTGATCTACCCTATCTGTTCCCCTTAATATCCTGAAAACTTCGATCAGATCACCCCCTTAACCTTCTAAATTCCAGGGAATACAACCCTAGTTTGTGTAATCTCTCCTCATAATTAAATCCCTGGAGTCTCGGTTTCATTCTGGTAAACCTACGCTGCACTCCCTCCAAGGCCAATATAACTTTCTAAGGTGTGGTGCCCAGAACTGCTCACAGTACTCCAGGTGTGGTCTAACCAGGATTTTGTACAGCTGCAGCATAACTTCTACCCCCTTGTATTCTAGTCCTCTAGATATAATGGCCAGCATTCCATTAGCCTTTTTGATTATTTTCTGTACCTGTTCATGATATTTTAATGATCTATGTACCTGGACCCTTAAATCTCTTTGGGCTTCCACTATTTTTAGCTTTTCACCATTTAGAAAGTACCCTGTTCTATCTTGTTTAGGTCCAAAGTGGATGACCTCACATTTGCCTACATTGAAATCCATTTGCCACAGTTTTGCCCATTCACTTAATCTATCAATATCCCTTTGTAATTTTATGCCTCCATCTACACTGCCTACAATGCCGCCTATCTTTGTGTCATCGGCAAATTTGGATATGTGACTTTCTATCCTATCATCTAAGTCGTTAATAAATACGGTGAATAGTTGAAGCCCCAACACAGATCCTGCGGGACACCACTAGTCACCTCCTGCCAATTTGAGTACCTGCCCATTATCCCTACTCTCTGTCTCCTGCCGCTCAGCCAATTTCCTAACCAGGTCAATAATTTGCCCTCAATTCCATGGGCTTCAACTTTAGTTAACAGTCTCTTCTGTGGGACTTTATTGAATACCTTCTAGAAGTCCATATAAATAACATCCATAGACATTCCCCTGTCTACTACTTTAATTTAATCAGGTTTGTCAGGCATGACCTACCTTTCACAAATCCATGCTGGCACTCTCTGATCAGCTGAAAATTTTCGAGGTGTTCAGTCACCATATCCTGAATTATAGACTAGTAATTTCCTGACAACAGATGTTCAGCTAACTGGTCTTAATTCCCTGGTTTCCCTCTCTCACCATTCTTAAACAGCAGAGTGACATGCGCAATTTACAATCTAAAGGAATGATTCCTGAATGGAGAGAACTTTGGAAGATTATAGTTAGGGCATCTGCAATGTGCTCACCTACTTCCTTTAAACCCTGGGATGGAAACCATCTGGTCCTAGGGATTTGTCACTCTTTAGTGTCATTATTTTCTTCATTACTGTTAATTTACTTATATTAATTTTATTGAGTCCCTGTCCCCGATTCAATATTAGTTTCCTTGGGATTTCCTCTACTGTAAATACCGACGCAAAGTAATTTTTCAACATGTCCACCATTTCCCCATTGTCATTGACAATATCACTGCTTTCAGTTTTTAAGGGGCCAACATTGCTCCTGACCACCCTCTTTTTCCTAATGTAATTGTAAAAATTCTTCGTATTGATTTTGATATCCCTTGCAAGTTTCTTTTCATACTCCCTTTTTGTAGCTCTTACTATCTGTTTTGTGACCCTTTGCTGTTCTTTGTATCGTTCCCATTCACCAGGATCTGTGCTATTTTTTGCATTTTTGTATGGCTTTTCTTTTAGTTTTATGCTGTCCCTTACCTCTTTAGTCATCCATGGCTGTTTTTTTTGGCAAGTAGAGCTCTTGCCCCTCAGGGATGTAAACTGGTTCTGTATCACATTAAATTATTTTTTGAACATCTCCCCCTGATCTTCTGTCGTTTTACCCATTAACAGATTTGCCCAGTTTACTGTGGACAGTCTCTGCCTCATCCTGTTGAAGTTGGCCTTACCTAAATCTAGAATCATAGTAGCTGCTTTGCGTTTCTCCCTTTCAAACACTATGTTGAACTCGATCAGTTATGATCGCTGTTAGATAAATGTTCACACACCGTTACTCATTACTAAATCTAATATGGCCCTTGTTGGTTCTAGGACATACTGTTGTAAAAAACTATCCTGGAATCACTCAAGAAATTCACTACCTTTCTGACATGTGCTAGTCTGCTTATCCCAATCTATTTGGGACATCCTGAGGTCATGAAAGGCGCTATATAAATGCAAGTCTTTTTTCTTCCTTTATATGAAAATTAAAATCCACCAATAAACTGCTCTTTGCACTGCCAGAAAGGGCGGTGGAAGCAAAGTCAATAGTAACTTTCAAAAGGGAATTGGATAAATACTTGAAAAGGAAATATTTAAATATTTGCAGGGCTACGGGGGAAAGAGCAGGGGAGTGGGACTAATTGGAGAGCTCTTTCAAAGAGCCGGCACAGGCACGATGGGCCGAATGGCCTCCTTCTGTGCTGTCTCATTCTATGTTTCTATGAAAGAAATGGGTTATTTAATTCTGTGACCATTACCCAGCCTTCGTGCTTGTATATCTTTCTTGTCGTTGTGAACATTTGTTGAGGATTACTACCAATCAGTATTTGGATGGTCTAAGTTACAAGTGTGAAAATCACCAGATGATACTTCGCCATCACAGAGATCGACAGATTTTTGGATATTAAAGGAATCAAGGGATATGGGGATAGTGAAGGAAAGTGGAGATGAGGTAAAAGATCAGCTATGATCTTATTGAATGGTGGAGCAGGCTCGAGGGGCCAAATGGCCTACTCCTGCTCCTATTTCTTATGTTCTTATGTTCATCTCCCCGATCACCAGATAAATGAATGCTTTGGACACACAGATCCACAGGATCACTAGGGAAACAAATGCCTCAGACAGATCAGCAAGGGAATGGACAGATAAACCCACTGGAGAGATAGACCCAATGGACAGATTGACCCAATGGAGAGATAGACCCAATGGAACACCACACAAATGGTCACTTCAATGCTACGACTCCAATCAGATTGATTCAACAAATGCTCCAATAGAAAATGTCTTTAAATTTCCAATTGTTGATGACAATTGTATACAAACTTCATCCCTCATACTTAGCTTTCCCTTTGCTGGTCTCCCATGTTCCTGCATATATGAACACCAGTTCTTTCAGAACGCTGCTGCCAATATCCTTACCCATGCTAAGTCTTGCTCCCTAGCACTCCTGCCCTCGCCAACCTCCACTGTCTCCTCATCCCCAAAATGAATTGCAATCAAAATCCTCACCCTCATTTACACACCCCTCCACCCCCTCACCTCACCCTAGCTCTGCAATGCCCATCACCCCAAAATATGAGCAGCCCCTCTTCTCTTCTGACTCTGGCCTTCTTTGTACCTGCTCCTCTCTCCAACCCACCATGCACCAAGGGAACACTGAAAGAAAGACTTGCTATTATATAGAGCCTTTCACAACCACCAGACGTCTCAAAGCGCTTTACAGTCAATTAAGTACTTTTTTGAAGTGTAGTCACTGTTGTAATGTGGGAAATGCAGCAGCCAATTTGCACACAGCAAGGTCCCACAAACAGCAATGTGATAATGACCAGATAATCTGTTTTTGTTATGTTGGTTGAGGGATAAATATTGGCCAGGACACCGAGGATAACTCCCCTACTCTTCTTCAAAATAGTACCATGAGATCTCTTATGTCCACCTGACAGAGCAGACGGGGCCTCGGTTTAACATCTCATCCGAAAGACGGCACTCTCTGACAGTGCAGCACTCCCTCAGCACTGCACTGGAGTGTCAGCCTGGATTTAATGTACTCAAGTCCCTGTGGTGGGACTTGAACCAATGACCTTCTGGCACATAGGCAAGTGTGCTACCCACTGAGCCACAGCTGGACTGAAGCTTTTCTGCTGCCCGCAACTGTTATTGTGGTAGCAAAACTTCCAGCTGTCTGGGCCCGACACTGTTAACCTATACACGGTGATGTTGGTTGAGAGAGGAATGTCAACTATGACACTGGGAGAATTCCCCAGCTCCATTTCAAATAATGCCATGGGATCGTTTCCATCCACTTCAACAAGCAGACAGGGTCTTGGTTTCAAGTCTCTTCCAAAGGACGGTTCCTCCGACTACGCAGCACTCCCTCAGTACTGCACTGAAGTGTCAGATACACTTTCGTCTGAGAGGCCAAGGTGGTAGGAACTCCCAGTGTAGAGAGTCACTGGCCTCAACCTGGTTTTGGATGGGCAGAGGTTCCGTTCCCAAACATGTCCGAGACCCAACATGTCCGAGCCCTGGTGGAATGCGTGGATGCGCTCTGGACTTGTGGAGAAGGAGCACCAGAATAACTGAGCAATTCCAGGGCTTTTGCTGTTTATCTTGTCTCTACCCTTTAGGATCTTGAATGCCTTAACAAGCTCCCCCAATTCTAGGGATCAATTCTATAGTTTGTAACTTGCGAAATGTGTTCTAAAGTGTCTGGCCTCCTCTCCAATGTAAACACTGGTCAGTGCGCATGAAATGTGGCGGTTCCGATATTCCGTGACCTCAGCTGAAAATCGGGAGTGCCGTGAATTACCTGTGCTGACTTCTGTGCCCAATTCACCGTCTGACCAAAGATTCACATCAGAAGATACAGAACCCATGTAGCAAAATAGATTTCTGTTTTGAAAATCAAACCATTGGTGTCTGGTTTTCAGTATCAGAATTTCCAGAAACTTCTCTCAACCACCACGCTGTCCAGTCCTTGTATTCATTTTCCCAGTTGATAGGTGAGTGTTGAAAAAACGTGAATCTGTGAATTTAGCATTTTTAAACCCGCCGCTGAGGAATGACAAAGCCCAGACAAAACGGTGGCGTTCCTGTTTATATCTGTTGTTCGGGTGTGTATAAACACCTCGCCTGTAGGATCCTCTCTGGGTGATCTGAAACGCACCCAAGTTGTGCCCATTTTGCTGATATCAAGTTACACCCAAGTGTCCGCTCAATGTCATTAGAATACGCGCAAACTTAAAGTGAATGTGAATCAGCGTAAACAATCAGCGCCATATATTTATTCTTTAAGTATGAAAATTTAAGTTTCAACTCGTTTAACGATCACTCACGCACATCAGGCACAACATGATTAGAAATCTGCAATCGGGGAAGCCTTTCAATTTTTAATATGACTGATACTGATGCCATAAAGATGCATCAAGAGGAACAGAAAATACGGAGCAGGTCTCAGAGAGGGTCATTTTTCTTTTAAAGTGCTCACAAAATTGCAATACACCAGAGAAATGAAGCAATGTGCAAATTGGCTGCCGCGTTTCCTACATTACAACAGTGACTACACTTCAAAAAAAGTACTTAATTGGCTGTAAAGTGCTTTGTGATGTCCTGAGGTCATGAAAGGTGCTATCGAAATGCAAGTTCTTCCTTACAATAAAGTTTTCCTATTTAACAGGGAACAATAGTCTGCCTATTGTATAGCAGGAATACATCAGGTTTCATGAGTTCAAAATGTTATCTAAAAGATGAGTTATATCATGGACTCTTTATCCTGCATTTAGACAGCAAACCCCACTCATTAAAGGTGCCACCATTTGGTGTTTCAAATAGATTTTTAAAGCTTTGCCATTTCTGTTTTTAGAAGTCCTATAAATAAACCAAGTTAGCGGAGTAGTGATCTGGGCATCACTGGCAAGGCCAGCATTTATTGCCCATAAATGCTGAGCCATTTCAGAGGGCAGTTAAAAGTCAACCATGTCAGTGTGGGTCTGGAGTCACATATAGGCCAGACCGGGTAAGGACGGCAGATTTCCTTCCCTAAAGGACATTAGTGAACCAGATGGGTTTAGTTACCACAATCTGGCAATTTCATAGTCACCATTACTGATTTTTATTTAATTAACTGAACTTAAATTCCCCAGCTTGTTGTGATGGGATTTTAACTCACATCTAACACAACAACAGCAACAACAACTTGTATTTATATAGCGCCTTTAACGTAGTAAAGCGTCCCGAAGGTGCTGCACAGGAGTATTTTAAGACAAAAATTTGACACCGATCCACATAAGGATAAATTAGGGCAGGTGACCAAAAGCTTGGTCAAAGAGGTAGGTTTTAATGAGCGTCTTAAAGGAGGAAAGAGAGGTAGCGAGGCGGAGAGGTTTAGGCAGGGAATTCCAGAGCTTAGGGCCTAGGCAACAGAAGGCACGGCCACCAAAGGTTGAGTGATTATAATCAGGGATCCTCAAGAGGGCAGAATTAGAGGAGCGCAGATATCTCGGGGGATTGTGGGGCTGAAGGAGATTACAGAGATAGGGAGGGGCGAGGCCATGGAGGGATTTGAAAACACTGCTTAACCGGGAGCCAATGTAGGTCAGCGAGCACAGGGGTGATGGGCGAACAGGACTTGGTGTGAGTTAGGACACGGGCAGCAGAGTTTTGGATGAGCTCAAGTTTACGTAGGGTGGAATGTGGGAGACTGGCCAGGAGTGCGTTGGAATAGTCAAGTCTAGAGGTAACAAAGGCATGGATGAGGGTTTCAGCAGCGGATGAATCATTAGTCCAGGCCTCTGAATTATTAGCCCAGTAACATAACCACGATGCTACCGTTCCTGACCACTATGCTGTTATTCTCTAACTGAAATAATGCCAAGGCTGTGCCTTGAACAACAAGGTTTTCCAATCCTCTGTTGCCCAAAAATGACACAGTTGGAGCTATTTGGATTTAATCAGTGACGGAGCGTAAAAGTCAATTTCTGATTGTACCCATGATGGTTACACACTGCCCTAATTAGAAAGCGTGAGGAGCAGTAAAGAGACATTCCTATCAGCCCTTCGCCTCAGTTTGGTTTGAAGACCTTGCCGCATTGTAATGGGGCATCAGTCTGGGCTGAGAGGAAGCTTTGCAATGACAGCTTGGCATTAAGCAGATGTGTTAGCCCAGCAAGACACAGCACATTCAGCGATGAAGGGGAGGGAAATAAACTGCAGGGACCTGTTAAAAGAAAAAGAAAGAACTGTGGCGGATCGCCACCTAAACGGGCATAACCCACTTTTCCGTCTGTGGACAATATATCGGTGAACCTTCCCTTTAAGGCACCTTACCTTTAAGACAGGAGTGGGCGGGGCTTCAGGGTTTTTCCAGAGAATTCTGGGAGCAGCTTTCTCAGCCATTTTGTGTGCCATGCAGTGAATTAAAGTTTCTTGTTTTCCAAATATGGATTCAGCCTCCATTCGTGTTTCGCGGCAGCCTCAACATTGGTGACTCCGACGCTCAGAACGTATTCCGAGCACTGCAATGGCGGACACGAACGCAGTTTCCGTGAAACTGCCGGAGTTTTGGGAAAACCAGACCGAAGCCTGGTTTCTCCAGGCTGAATCTCGCTTCCAGCTGCGAAATATCACCACAGATAGGACGAAGTACGACTATCTCGTCACATCATTCAGTAGCGCCGCAGTTTCGAAGGTTTGGACAACGCTGCAGAACCCACCAGAGGAAGGCAAGTACGCACATCTCAGGACAGCGCTCCTTAAAAAATTTACAGCCTCGGCATGTCAGTGAAACTGCCACCTCCTCGACCTTCCAGGCCTCGGTGATGCCTCACCGTCAGACCTCCTCTCCCACATGCTCTCCCTCACCGACGAGAGCCCACCCGGATCCCTCTTCCGCATGTTGTTCATCCGCCAGATCCCTCTCAGCATCCGCCCATTGATCGTGGCGTCCGGCCTCACGAACCTGGAAGCCCTGGCCGATGAGGCCGACAAGCTGCTGTCCGCTCACTCCAGCCGCGACGTCACTCCGGACCTGACAGCCAATGCCTGGGCGCGCCCCTCACCGGCCACCACGCGGCCACAAGGGCCTGCCACCGGGCCCATGGGGCCTTCACGCCCCAGTAACCCGGGCCACTGTTACTACCATGCACGGTTCGGCACCAGGGCACAACGGTGCACACCTCCCTGCTCTTTCAAGTTCGCCCCCGTACCAGCCCCCGCGATGGCTGTGGGCCACGCGGGCTCCCTGCTGTTCGTTACGGATGACAAAACCGGCCGCCGGTTCCTGTGCGACACTGGGGCTCAGCACAGCATCATCCCGGCCTCCTCCCTCGACATTCAAAAGGGCGAACGAGGACCGGCGCTGGCTGCTGCTAACGGCTCGGAAATCCGAACTTATGGCACCCGGACAGTCACCCTCGACCTCGCTGGTCGCCGCTACCGATGGGAGTTCATCACTGCCAAGGTGCTCTCCCCTCTCATCGGCGCAGATTTCCTGTGCGCCCACGGCCTACTGGTAGACATCCCCCGTCACCGCCTCGTGGACATGAACAACATGTCCCCCATCCTGGGCGCCATAGCCCCCCGTCAACCCGCCGACATGGCATCACAGTGCCACGCCCGGGCCACGGGTGACTACTCGGCACTCCTGGCCGAATTCCCAGCCTTTACCAATCCGACCTTCTCCGCGGAGGCCGCCAAACATGGGGTGGAACACTTCATCCCCACCAGAGGCCCCCCAGTGTACGCCCACGCCCGCAGGTTGGACCCGGCCAAACTGGAGATCGCATGGACCGAGTTTGCCACCATGGAACAGCTCGGCATCATCCGCCGCTCCAACAGTCCCTGGGCCTCCCCATTCCACATCGCCCCCAAACCAGGCGGAGGTTGGCACCCCTGCGGGGATTACTGCCGCCTCAATGACGCCACCACCCCTGATCGGTACCCCGTGCCGCACATTCAGGACTTCTCGGCTAGACTGGCCGGCCGCTCAGTCTTTTCCAAGGTCGACCTGGTGCGCGGCTACCACCAAGTCCCCGTCCACCCCGCGGACGTCCCCAAGACGGCCGTAATCACCCCCTTCGGCCTGTTCGAGTTCCTGCGGATGCCCTTTGGCCTCAAAAACGCGGCCCAGGCATTCCAACGGCTCATGGACTCGGTCCTTCGGGACCTGAAGTTCCTGTTCGTCTACCTGGACGACATCCTGGTAGCCAGTTCCTCCAAGCAGGAACACGTCGAACACCTCCGCATCCTGTTCGGGCGCCTCAGCGACCACGGGCTCATCCTCAGCCCAGCCAAATGCCAGTTCGGCCTGGACAAGATCGACTTCCTCGGCCACCACATCACCCATGCTGGGGCCATTCCCCTGCCCACCAAGGTGCAGGCCGTCCAACAATTTCCCCGCCCCACCACCATCAAAGGCCTCCAGGAGTTCCTCGGGATGGTGAACTTCTATAACCGCTTCATCACCAAAGCGGCGTCCCTCATGAGGCCCCTGTATGAAACCCTCCGGGGCAAGAGCGGCAAGATGGCAGTCGAATGGACGGCAGACGCATCAGCCGCCTTCGACTCCACCAAGACCGCGCTTGCCAACGCCACCCTGCTCGCGCACACACGGCCCAATGCCAGGTTAGCGCTCACCACGGACGCCTCCGACCATGCGGTCGGCGCCGTGTATGAGCAGTGGGTCGACGGCGCCTGGCAACCACTTGCCTTCTTCAGCCGCCAACTACGCCCCCTGGAGGTCAAGTACAGCACCTTCGACCGCGAGCTCCTCGCGCTGTTCCTGGCGGTCCGCCATTTCCGGTTTTTGCTTGAGGGCCACCCCTTCACGGCGTTGGCGACCACAAGCCCCTGACATTCGCAATGGCAAAGACAACCGACCCCTGGTCCGCCAGGCAGCAGCGCCAGCTCGCGGCAGTGTCCGAGTTCACCACAGACATCCAACACGTCTACGGCCGAGACAATGTGGTAGCCGACTGCCTCTTCCGCCCCGCCATCCACGCCGCACACCTAGCAGTCGACTACGCTCAACTCGCAGCAGACCAGAGCACCGACCCTGATCTGCTCTCCGCACCCACCAACCTACCAGGGCTACGCCTGGCCGATGTCGCCTGTGGCCCGACCGCAGTCACGGTCAAGTGCGACATATCCCTATGTCAACCTCGGCCCGTCGTCCCAGCGTCCTGGCGCCGCTGGGTATTCGACATTCTCCACAACCTCTCCCACCCCGGCGCCCGCGCATCCATCAAATTGGTAGCCAAACGCTTCGTCTGGCGCGGCCTTCGCAAGGATGTGCGTACTTGGGCCAACTCCTGCCTAGCCTGCCAACGGGCCAAGGTACAGCAACACACGAAAGCACCCCTCGAGGAGTTTACCGTCCCCTCGCGGAGATTCGACCACATCCACGTGGACATCGTCGGGCCCCTGCCGCCGTCGCAAGGCCACACGCACTTGCTGACCATCGTTGACCGCACCACACGCTGGCCTGAGGCAATTCCACTGACCTCTACCACCACCGCCGACATCGCCAGAGCCTTCGTCAGCACCTGGGTCGCACGGTTCGGCGTCCCCTCCGACATGACGTCGGACAGAGGTCCGCAATTTACCTCTGAACTCTGGACCGCCGTTGCACGCAATCTCGGGGTGACCATTCACCGCACCACAGCATACCACCCCCAAGCCAACGGACTGTGTCAGCGGTTCCACAGATCCTTGAAGGCATCTCTTCGAGCCAGCCTCCAAGACGGCGCCTGGACCGACCAACTTCCGTGTGTCCTCCTCAGCCTGCGCACCGCGGTTAAAGAAGACCTCCACGCATCGGCAGCAGAGCTCGTGTATGGTCAGCTGCTGCGCGTACCCGGCGAGTTCCTGCCCACGGCCACGACACCCTGGTCAGCCGACCAGCAACGCCACGACTTCGCCTCACCGGTGCTGCAGTTCGCCCCGGTGCCCATTGCCCGACACGGCGAATCCACCTCACACGTCCCACTAAGCCTGCACCAGGCACGGTTTGTTTTCGTCCTGCACGACGCCCACCGCGGACCCCTTCAACCCCCGTACGACGGGCCCTACAAGGTGCTACAGGCTGGGGACAAATTTTTCACCCTGCAAGTGGGCGACAGGACCGAAAAAGTGTCAGTTGACCGACTCAAGCCAGCACACTCGGAGCCCGGTGAGCAGGTCCCTGTAGCTCGTCCACTTCCACGTGGCCGACCTGCCCTCAAGCCGGTTCACCCGGCTGCTACATGCCCGGCCGTTCCACGTCCACCAGCGTCCTACAAGAGCCGCTCCGGCCGGCCCATCAGACCGCCGCACCGTCTCGTCCACACCTCCTAAGCGGATTCTGGGGGGAGCTGTGTGGCGGATCGCCACCTCAACGGGCATAACCCACTTTTCCGTCTGTGGACAATATATCGGTGAACCTTCCCTTTAAGGCACCTTACCTTTAAGACAGGAGTGGGCGGGGCTTCAGGGTTTTTCCAGAGAATTCTGGGAGCAGCTTTCTCAGCCATTTTGTGTGCCATGCAGTGAATTAAAGTTTCTTGTTTTCCACATATGGATTCAGCCTCCATTCGTGTTTCGCGGCAGCCTCAACAGAACGTACATTTCTACAGCACCTTTCATGATCTCAGGATGTCCCAAAGTGCTTCACAGCCAATGAAGCGCTTTTTGAAGTGCAGTCACTGTTGTAATGTAGGCCATGCATCAGCCAGTTTGAGCACAGCAAGATCCCACAAACAGCATTGTGATTATGACCAATTCAAGAAAGGAGAGTGGCAAAAAGCTGGAAACTATAGGCCAGTTAGCCTAACATCAGTCATTGGAAAAATGCTGGAATCCATTATTAAGGAAGTAATAGCAGGACATTTAGAAAATCATAATACAATCAAGCAGGTTCTACATGGTTTTATGAAAAGGGAAATTGTGTTTGACAAATTTACTAGAGTTCTTTGAGGATGTAACGAGCAGGGTGGATAAAGGGGAACCAGTAGATGTAGTGTATTTGGATTTCCAGAAGGCATTCAATAAGGTGCCACATAAAAGGTTACTGCACAAGATAAGAGCTCATGGGATTGGGGGTAATATATTAGCATGGATAGAGAATTGACTAAAGAACAGAAAACAAAGAGTCGGGATAAATGGGTCATTTTCCGGTTGGCAAACTGTAACTAGTGGGGTGCCACAGTGATCAGTGCTGGGGCCTCAACTATTTACAATCTATATTAATGACTTGGATGAAGGGACCGAGTGTACTGTAGCCAAATTTGCTGATGATACAAAGATAGGTGGGAAAACAAATTGTGAGGAGGACACAAAGAGTCTGCAAAAGGATATAGATAGGTTAAGTGAGTGGGCAAAAATTTGGCAGATGGAGTATAATGTGGGAAAATGTGAGCTTATCCACTTTGGTAGGGAAAATAAAAAAGCAAATTATTATTTAAGTGGAGAGAGACTACATAATGCTGCGGTACAGAGGGATCCTGGGGTCCTTGTACATGAAACACAAAAAATTAGCATGCAGGTACAGCAAGTAATTAGGAAGGCAAATGGAATGTTGGCCTTTATTGCAAGTGGGATGGAGTATAAAAGTAGGGAAGTCTTGCTACAACTGTACAGGGCGTTGGTGAGACCACACCTGGAATACTGCGTACAGTTTTGGTCTCCTTATTTAAGGAAGGATATACTTGCATTGGAGGCAGTTCAGAGAAGGTTCACTAGGGTAATTCCTGAGATGAAGAGGTTGTCTTATGAAGAAAGTTTGAGCAGGTTGGGCCTATACTCATTGGAGTTTAGAAGAATGAGAGGTGATCTTACTGAAACATATATGATTCTGAGGGGGCTTGACAGAGTAGATGCAGGGAGGATGTTTCCCCTCGTGGGGGAATCTAGAACTCGGGGGCACAGTTTCAGGATAAGGGAGCACCCTTTTAAAATGAAGATGAGGAGGAATTTTTTCTCTCAGAGGGTCGTGAATCTTTGGAATACTCTACCCCAGAGAGCTGTGGAGGCGGTGTCACTGAATATATTCAAGGCGGAGATAGACAGATATTTGAGCTGCAGGGAAGTCAAGGGTTATGGGGAGTGGGCGGGAAAGTGGAGTTGAGGCCAAGATCAGATCAGCCATGATCTCATTGAATGGCGGAGCAGGCTCGAGGGTCCAAATGGCTGACTCCTGCTCCTATTTCTTATGTTCTTATGTTCTTACGACCAGATAAACTGTTTATTTTTAGTGAAGCAGATTGAGGGATAAATATTGGCCAGGACACCGGGGAGAACTCTCCTGCTCTTCTTCAAAATAATGCGGCTGGCGGGATCGGCCGATGGGGGGATGGGGGGTGTGTGGAATTGGGGATGGGGTGATTTTGGCGATATGGGAAAACATGGGCAAGGAAACCTCCTGCTGATTACCACCGACCGCCCTCCCTCAGCTGATGAATCAGAACTCCTCCATGTTGAATGCCACTTGGAAGAATCATTGAGGGTAGCAAGGGCACAGAATGTACTCTGGGTAGGGACTTCAATGTCCATCACCAAGATTGGCTTGGTAGCACCATTACTGCCCGAGCTGGCCGAGTCCTGAAGGAAATAGCTGCCAGACAGGGTCTGCGACAGGTAGTGAGAGAATCAACAAGAGGGAAAAATGTACTTGACCTCGTCGTCACCAATCTACGACAGGACAGTATTGGCAGCAGTGACCACCGCACAGTCCTTGTGGAGATGAAGTCCCATCTTCACACTGAGCATAACCTCCATCGTGTTGTGTGGCACTACCACCGTGCTAAATGTGATAGATTCAGAACAGATTTAGCAGCTCAAAATTGGGCATCCATGAGGCGCTGTGGGCCATCAGTAGCAGCAGAATTGTATTCCACCACAATCTGTAACCTCATGGCCCGGCATATCCCTCACTCTACCATTACCACCAAGCCAGGGGACCAACCCTGGTTCAATAAGGAATGTAGAAGAGCATGCCAGGAGCAGCACCAGGTGTACCTAAAAATGAGGTGCCAACCTGGGGAAGCTACAACACAGGACTACATGCATGCTAAACAACTGAAGCTATAGACAGAGCTAAGCCATCCCACATTCAACGGATCAGATCAACGATCTGCAGTCCTGCCACATCCAGTCATGAATGGTGGTAGACCATTAAACAACTAACGGGAGGAGGAGGCTCCATGAACATCCCCATCCTCAATGATGGTGGAGCCCAGCACATGAGTGCAAAAGACAAAGCTGAAGCATTTGCAACCATCTTCAGCCAGAAGTGCCGAGTGGATGATCCATTTCAGCCTCCTCCTGAGGTCCCCACCATCACAGAAGCCAGTCTTCAGCCAATTCGATTCACTCCACGTGATATCAAGAAACGGCTGAGTGCACTGGATACAGCAAAGGCTATGGGCCCCGACAACATCCCGGCTGTCGTGCTGAAGACTTGTGCTCCAGAACTAGCCGCGCCTCAAGCCAAGCTGTTCCAGTACAGCTACAACACAGGCATCTATCCGACAATGTGGAAAATTGCCCAGGTATGCCCTGTCCACAAAAAGCAGGACAAATCCAACCCGGCCAATTACCACCCTATCAGTCTACTCTCAATCATCAGCAAAGTGATGGAAGGTGTCGTCGACAGTGCTATCAAGCAGCACTTACTCACCAATAACCTGTTCACCAATGCTCTGTTTGGGTTCCACCAGGATCACTCGGCTCCCGACCTCATTACAGCATTGGTCCAAACATGGACAAAGGAGCTGAATTCCAGAGGTGAGGTGAGAGTGACTGACCTTGACATCAAGGCAGCATTTGACCGAGTGTCGCATCAAGGAGCCTGAGTAAAACTGAAGTCAATGGGAATCGGGGGGAAAACTCTCCACTGGCTGGAGTCATACCTAGCACAAAGGAAGATGGTTGTGGTTGTTGGAAGCCAATCATCTCAGCCCCAGGACATCGCTGCAGGAGTTCCTCAGGGCAGTGTCCCAGGCCCAACCATCTTCAGCTGCTTCATCAATGATCTTCCCTCCAACATAAGGTCAGAAATGGGGATGTTCGCTGATGACTGCACAGTGTTCAGCACCATTCACAACTCCTCAGATAATGAAGCAGTCCAAGCCCGCATGCAACAAGACCTGGAACACATTCAGGCTTGGGCTGATAAGTGGTAAGTAACATTTGCGCCACAGAAGTGCCAGGCAATGACTATCTCCAACAAGCGAGAGTCTAACCACCACCCCTGGACATTCACCGTCATTACAGTCACTGAATGCCCCACCATCAACATCCTGGGGGTCACCATTGACCAGAAACTTAACTGGACCAGCCACATAAATATTGTGGCTACAAGAGCAGGTCAGAGGCTGGGTATTCTGTGGCGAGTGTGTCACCTCCTGACTCCCCAAAGCCTTTCCACCATCTACAAGGCACAAGTAAGGAGTGTGATGGAATACTCTCCACTTGACTGGATGAGTGCAGCTCCAACAACACTCAAGAAGTTTCACACCATCCAAAACAAAGCAGCCTGCTTGATTGACACCTCATCCACCACCTTAAACATTCACTCCCTCCAACAGCTACGTACCGTGGCTGCAGAGTGTACCATCTACAAGATGCACTGCAGCAACTCGTCAAGGCTTCTTCAGCAGCACCTCCCAAACCCTTGACCTCCACCACCTAGAAGGACAAGGGCAGCAGGCTCATGGGAACACCACTACCTCCAAGTTCCCCTCCAAGTCACACACCATCCTGACTTGGATATATCTCGCAGTTCCTTCATCGTCACTGGGTCAAAATCCTGGAACTCCCTCCCTAACAGCACTGTGGGAGCGCCTTCACCGCACGGACTGCAGCGGTTCAGGAAGGCGGCTCACCGCCACCTTCTCAAGGGCAATTAGGGATGGGCAATAAATGCTGGTCTTGCCAGCGATGCCCACAACCCATGAATGAATAAAAAAACGTATTACTATGTTGAACGTTTCATGCCTTCAGATATCTAGGTTTTAAGGAGCATCTTAAAGAAGTAGAGAGGCGGAGAGGTGGAGAGGTTTAGGGAGGGAATTCCAGAGCTTAGGGCCGAGGCATCTGAAGGCACGGCTGCCAATGGTGGAGCAATGAAAATCGGGGATGCGCAAGAGGCCAGAATTGAAGGTGTTCAGAGATTTCGGAGGGTTGTAGGTCGGGAGGAGATTACAGAGATAGGGAGGGGCGAGGCCATGGAGGGATTTGAAAACAAGGTTGAGAATTGTAAATTCGATGCGTTGCTGGACAAGGAGCCAATGTAGGTCAGTGAACAATGTTCCCTTTAAGCTATGCGGCTGCGTAGCCGTGCAGCGCACTGGAGGTGCCGCTCAGCTGACTCACCGGCTTTTAAATGGAAAAAAAAGACGCGCATGCACGGCATTCTGAATGGGCTGTGCAGCCCGTCAAAGGGGCCGCGTGGCCCAAAAAATCATCAGAGGAAACATTGTCAGTGAGCATGGGGGGTGATGGGTGACAGGACTTGGTGCGATTTAGGACACGGGCAGCAGAGTTTTGGATGAGGTCAAGTTTACGGAGGGTATAACGTGGGAGGCCAGCCAGGAGAGCGTTGGAATAGTCGAGTCTGGAGCTAACACAGGCAAGGATGAGGGTTTCAGCAGCAGATGGGCTGAGGCAAGGGGGGAGATGGAACATAAAAACATGAAGGGTCTCTTCTCCCTGTCCTCCAACACAACTTGGGCAGAAACCTCGCTCACGCCCGTGAACAGGAGCAGGAAAAGCTGCGGGAAATGCACGGCAACCCCCGCACCGTGTTAGTTACCAAGCCCCTCCCTTTCCGGGCAGGCTTCCCAGCTGGTCCCTACAGAATGGAACTGCGTGAATCTGAGAATCACTTCTCCAAATTTACTTGTCGAAAAGTTTGTTTTCACGTGTTGCTGTTTGAAGCGAATGGCCAGCGACCAATTTTCATTTATTGCATTCTTCAGTGAGATTCCTGACAGACAGCTGACTCCAGACCCCAGTGATCTTTAGACAACTTCTAATCAAAACAGCCCTTGTTATTTTACTGATAACTTGAAATCCTTAAATAAATAGCTGTTCATGAATATGCTAATTACTTTTTTTGCAGATAATATGCAAGGTATCATTCTCAGAGAAGCCACGCTTCCCAGTGCTTTCATCTTAAACAGCTGACAGCAATCTATAAAGTGTAGAGGCCCTGACTGGAGCCAGCATTAAAACTAACGGGAGTGAAAACTGGGCAACTCTTAAATTGATTAGCCTTTTCGGAATATTCACAATATTCTCTGCACATTTAAGCAAAGGAAAGCAAGGCAGCACATTGAAACGTGTGCGCACCCCTGACTTAGTCACTGCACTAAAAGAATTTGGCAACATTTAAACCGGTTCTGACGAAAGTATCATCGAACGGAAACATTAACCCTGCGTCTCTCTTCCCACAGGCTCTGCCTGACCTGCTCAGTGTTTCCAGCATTTTCTGTTTATTTTTGATTTCCAGCATCCGCAGTGTTTTGCTTCACTTATTTAACTCTTTGAAAGTTTTGAAATACATCAAAAAAGAGAACACTGCCTCAATCTCTCATGCTTTCCATTTGTAAAACTACAACGATTGATGGACTGTGCTCTGCAGCTTAACAATAAAAACTGGCATAAATAAAATAATTGGGTAACATATTACCCAGAATGTACAGCACAGAAACAGGCCATTCGGCCCAACTGGTCCGTGCTGGTGTTTCTGCTCCACACGAGCCGCCTCCCACCCCTCTTCATCTCACACTATCAACATATCCTTCTGTTCCTTTCTCCCTCATGTGTTTATCGAGCTTCCCCTGAAATACATCTGTGCTATTTGCCTCAACCACTTCCTGTGGTAGTGAGTTCCACATTCTCACCACTCTCTGAGTAAAGAAGTTTCTCCTGAATTCCCGATTGGATTTATTAGTGACTCTCTTATATTTATGGCCCCTAGTTCTGGTCTCGCCCGCAAGTGGAAACACCTTCTCTACGTCTACCCTATCGAACCCTTTTAAAATTTTAAAGTCCTCTATCAGGTCACCCCTCAGCCTTCTCTTTTCTAGAGAAAAGAGCCCCAGCCTGTTCAGTCTTTCCTGACAGGTATAAGCTCTCAGTTCTGTTATCATCCTTGTGAATCTAAGTTACATCGTGGTCTCACCAGGGCCCTATATAATTGCAGTAAGACGTCTTTACTCTTATACTCAAATCCTCTTGTAATAAAGGCCAACCTACCATTTGCTTTCTTATTTGCTTGCTGTACCTGCATGTTAACTTTCAGTGATTCGTGTGCAAGGACACCCAGGTCCTTCTGAACACCAACATTTCCCAATCTCTCACCATTTAAAAAATACTCTGCATTTCTTGTTTTCCTACCAAGGTGGATAATCTGTTTTAGTGATGTTGATTAAGGGATAAGTCTTGGATAAATATTTATCCCTCAATCAATCTCGCACTCCCTCATCTCAAGAAAATTCCACTTAAAATAATGAATGGAATAAGATGGGGATTGGTTTTCTGGCTTGCCATTGCAGCGGGTTGAGACTCTTTGTGGGAGTGACTGTCGAAACATCATAGAAACATAGAAACATAGAATCTAGGAGCAGGAGTAGGCCATTCGGCCCGTCGAGCCTGCTCCGCCATTCAATACGATCATGGCTGATCATCCAAATCCAGTACCCTGTCCCTGCTTTAATCCCCACAGTACACATATCCCACCCTACCCCCGTAACCCCACGTATTTAATTCCCCCTAACATATCCCATCCTAATAACCCCACATATTTAATACCCCCTAACACTAAGGGTCAATTTATCATAGCCAAATCAACCTAACCCACACATTTTTGGACTGTGGGAGGAAACCGGAGCACCCGGAGGAAACCCACGCAGACACGGGGAGAATGTGCAAACTCCACACAGACAGTCACCCGAGGTCAGATTCGAACCCGGGTCTCTGGCGCTGTGAGGCACCAGTGCTAACCACTATGCCACCGTGTTGCCCTGTACCGTTAGTTAATAATTCCGATTTCTGGCACGCATCGAAAGTAAATTGAAAAATGGTGCATTGTCAAAACTGAAAGATAGCCCCTTTTATCTGTGATGGGCTGGAAAGGTGGAAACAGCCTTTCGGAAAGTTGTGTGTGTAACCCGTGCCTTGTGTGTTCGTGCAACGTGTTTCTTTTGTTCTGAACACATGTTTATCATTCCCTGTCGAAGTTTATAACTTCTCTTTATTAAAATAAAAATAATTTTCAGAGGAACCGCCGATGTGACGCAGGACCTTATTATCCACATTTTAATGAGATTTGGCTAAATGAAATGCTGCAGCAGTTAAGGGCGGGCAATCAAGTTTTATTAACCTCTGAGATTTCAAGATGCCGTGAAGTGGAACACACTCAGGATTTAATACATGGAAACAGGGTTATAAATGTGGGAATCGCAGTCTGTGTTTCTGCGGGTTAACCTGTAGCCGACTCGCCTGTTGTCCCTGGACACATGTGGTCAGCTGTTGGGACTCACATATGGGCAACTGATCAAAGGCTGAACTTCTGTCTAATTGTACCCCTGCTGCTTGGTTACTCTATCCACCATCAAGGTCTCAGCAGGTGATGGGGGCGGGCGGGGGGCATTCCAATAGCTTGAATGGAGAATAAGGCAGAGAGAGAGAGAGAGAGAGAGAGGCCCAGGCTGAAGAAGAAGAGAAAAGAAAAAACATGAGTGAGAGAGAGAGAGAGAGAGAGAGTTGAAAATACATCAGCCTGACCCTCGGAATCCTGAGACAGTATCCTGTCTGGCAAGTTTCAGTTTTTATGATGTTGCGTGGCTCTGGGTTTGGTGGGATTCCGTGGCTCGCCTGCCCCTTCTGTCGAAAGCCTGGGTGTAAATACAGCACAGTAGGCATGTTGTTTTTGTTTACTTGGCTTGACAAGATCCTGCTAACTCAAACGGTTTATAGTACTTCTCATGTTTGTGCAAATCATTGAAATGCTTTTCACTTCTGTTTGTCATTGTTTGCTCAAGGGCTCCCCCCCCCGCCCCGACAGATGGTTCCTTATTGTCACTCTGATGTCTGCGCCTTGCCATTTGATCAACTCCGGAGACAAACGGTGTGAAAGAGAAAATGTCTTCACTCGGATGGATCCTTGAAGGATTGTGGCCAGGATCAGGCTCGCCAGTACAGCCAGCGCTGTCCACCCAAACCGTCATCTTTTTATCTGTTCTACATCGCTGTTCCGCTCCACTCACACAGGGGAAGAACTGAGCTCTTAATCTTATTATTTGGACTGACCAGTGGAAAGGCACAACAACAACTGGCATTTATACGGCGCCTTTAACGTAGTGAAACGTCTCAAGGCGCTTCACAGGAGCGTTACCAAACAAATATTGACACCGAGCCATGTAAAAAGATATTAGGGCAGGTGACCAAAAGCTTGGTCACAGAGGTAGGTTTTAAGGAGCGTCTTAAAAGAGGAGAGAGAGGTAGAGAGGTTTAGGGAGAGAATTCCCCAGAACAAGGGGGCATAACCTTAAAATTAGAGCCAGGCCGTTCAGGGGTGATGTCAGGAAGCATTTCTTCACACAAAGGGTGGTGGAAATCTGGAACTCTCTCCCCCAAAAGCTGTTGAGGCTGGGGGTCAATTGGAAATTTCAAAACTGAGATTGAGAGCTTTTTTGTTGGGTGAGGGTATTAAGGGTTACGGAACCAAGGCCGGCAAATGGAGTTAGGTCGCAGATCAGCCATGATCTCATTGAATGGTGGAACAGGCTCGAGGGGCTGAATGGCCTCCTCCTGTTCCTATCTTCCACACACCGGGTAAATTTGCTAAACCACTGGGGATGCAAGAATATTTTACCGATCGGGATTTTCTCTGAATTCAGTTTGTGTAAAGAACCACACAGTGTGATTTTCTTTCCGTCTGATTGAACGTGGAATGAAGCCAAAATAACAGTCTTCATTTAAATGGGGCTGAAGAATATTCTCTGACAGCAGGAAGCTACGCAAAGCTTTACAGAGAGGGGCCACTCCATCTTTCTCACATTGCCTGAGCAGTGAAACTATCCCACTGTCAGCCTGATATTTAGAGAAGGCTGTCCCGCAGTGGACCTCTGAAGCTGATGAGAGGATGGCCTCACTATGGAAACGCACTCGCTCGCTCCATGCTGTGTTACAGATCTTGTGACTAAACCCAGTGGGATAACATTCCTTTGAAAGAAAATGATCAGGCAACAAAGAAATGATTGTATTTTAGCTTTTACTATCGGAGGGCTATGGGCAGTGCAGTGCTTATGTTACTGGACTAATAATCCAGAGAACTATGAGTTCAAATCCCAGAATTGGCAATTCGAGAATTTGAATTCAGCTTAAAAAAAAATCTGGAAATTAAAAATCTGGTCTCAGTAAAAGTGACCATGAAGCTGTCGGATTGTCGTAAAAACCCAACTGGTTCACTGATGCCTTTAGAAAGAAAGACTTGCGTTTCTATAGCGCCTTTCACGACCACCGGATGTCCCAAAGCGCTTTACAGCCAATGAAGTACTTTTTGAAGTGTGATCACTGTTGTAATGTAGGAAACGCAGTAGCCAATTTGCGCACAGCAAGCTCCCGCAACCAGCAATGTGATAATGACCAGATCATCTGTTTTAGTGATGTGGACTGAGGGATAAATATTAGCCAGGACACCGGGGCAAACTCCCCTGATTTTCTTCGAAATAGTGCCTTGGGATCTTTTATGTCCACCTGAGAGAGCAGACAGGGCCTCGGTTTAGTGTCTCATCCGAAAGACGGCACCTCCCTCAGCACTGCACTGGGAATGTCAGCCTGGATTTATTATGCTCAGGTTCCTGAGTGAGACTTGAACCCACAACCTTCTGACTCAGAAGCGCGAGTGCGACCCACTGAACCACAGCTGACACTTTAGGGAAGGAATCCTGTCGTCCTTCCCCGGTCTGGGCCTCTATGTGACTCCAGACCCACACCAACGTGGTTGACTCTTAACTGCCCTCTGAAATGGCAAATTGCTACAAAATGGAGTTGAAGAAGGCGGCTCACCACCACATCCTCAGAGCAACTCGAGATAGGCAATAAATGCTGGCATTGCCAGCCACGCCCACACCCCAGAATGATTTTGAAAAGAATGTAGTCTTGCAAAAAACAATACACTTGTAAATGGCCTTGACATTATGATCCATCATCACCCAGTGGTACTGTGCATATTTGTAGATGTTATTCACTGTCGGAGGTGCCGTCTTTCGGATGAGATGTTAAACCGAAGCCCCGTCTGCCCTCTTGGGTGGACGTAAAAGATCCCACAACATTATTTTGAAGAAGAGCAGGGGAGTTCTTCCCAGTGTCCTGGCCAATATTTATCCCTCAACCAACATCACTAAAATAGATTATCTGGTCATTATCGCATTGCTGTTTGTGGGAGCTTGCTGTGCGCAAATTGGCTGCCGTATTTCCTACATTCCAACAGTGACTACACTTCAAAAGTACTTCATTGGCTCTGAATTGTTTTGGGATGTCCTGAAGTTGTGAAGGCGCTGTAGAAATGTAAGTTCTTTCTTTTTATTATGGTAGACTGCATGAGAAATGCCAGTTGACATTGTGGGGTCAAAGTTCCACAAGGGTTTCAGAAATGCCAGTTGACATGCCCTGTAAGGGGTGAAACCTCCCCCCCATTACCCGCCGCCACCCCCCCTTTCACAAGGCAACTGTCGGTAGGCGTCACGGTGCCGGGGGTGGGGATTCCCTACTCCTAGCGTTCCTGCTGGTCTGGCTCAGTCTGGACCCGCGGTAACTTCGCTACGCTGAGTAAGTTGCGGTACAACGGCCTCCAGGTGAAGCCAAGCCTTTCCCACCAGGGAACAGCCTCCAGGCGGAGCCAAGCCTTTCCCACCAGGGAACGGGCTCCAGGCAGAGCCAAGCCTTTTCCACCAGGGAACAGCCTCCAGGCGGAGCCAAGCCTTTCCCACCAGGGAACAGCCTCCAGGCAGAGCCAAGCCTTTCCCACCAGGGAACAGCCTCCAGGTGGAGCCAAGCCTTTCCCACCAGGGAACGGGCTCCAGGCAGAGCCAAGCCTTTTCCACCAGGGAACAGCCTCCAGGCGGAGCCAAGCCTTTCCCACCAGGGAACGGCCTCCAGGCGGAGCCAAGCCTTTCCCACCAGGGAACAGCCTCCAGGCGGAGCCAAGCCTTTCCCACCAGGGAACAGCCTCCAGGCGGAGCCAAGCCTTTCCCACCAGGGAACGGGCTCCAGGCCAAGGAAGCAGCTCGGAGGCTTCACCCCTTACAGCACATGCCGGAAACTCCTGGGAACCGCGGAGAACCAGTACAACAGGACATCCGGCATTTTCTGGGGCTGTTCTTCTGGAATCCCTGCGGGTCTTTGACCCCACAATGCCGATTGACTTTTCTCATGCAGTGCAGCATAACAATAAAACAGAAAGACGTGCATTTCTGCAACACCTTTCACAACCTCAGGATGTTCCAAAGCGCTTCACAGCCAATGAAGTACTTTTTTTTGGAAGTGTGGTCACTATTGTAATGTAGGGAAACGCGGTAGCCAATTTGTGCACAGCAAGATCCCACACACAGCAATGAGATAATGACCCAAAAAAAAAAATGTCGAAATCATTCCCCTTAAACTGGCAGGGAGTCAATAGCAGGTCTCTGGGCAACTGACCGCCTCCTCCCAAGGGAGGGTGGGTGCCTGATTTGCAGGCCGCGTTGGGTAGATGGGTACCCGAGATGCCCGTCTGCACCATTCACACGGGTGCCCTTCCACCTTTGACCCCGCAAAATCCGCCGGGATCAGTGGGTTAGGTCGCTGGCGGGCGTGATCCCAGCATAACCATTGGGATGGTGCCCCCAGGGATATCTCGGACCCTGTATCTATAAGAAGAAGCCAGCGTTGCACAAACTGGTCCAGACGTTGATGGCACCTTGGAACGGGCTTTTAAATAATCATTATTGTAGCTGTGTTTGTTCTCTGAAGGTTGTGAAATACAAGGGGGAGGGGGTGGGCCATTTAAATCTACATTAAACTCACATCTGTTGTCTGTTTTACTTGCTGAAGGAAATGTGGCTGGGGGTTGGGCCAGGGGAGGCTCCTTTGAACTGTGCCCATGGAATCATACTCCAGCCTTCAGGAGGCTTGGAATCGACAATTGCACAAAGGGCCAACAAGACAACAATGGGACTTCTACCTGGGAGTAGACTTCCTGGTGTTTGGGAATCAGCCGGAAAACTGTGGACAGTGCACTCCCAAAGTTTCCATTCCCACTGCCTTCGAGTGAGGTTCCTCACCAGCAGTGTACACGTTTAAAAATGTAATTGTGGGCGTCGCTGGCAGGGCCGGCATTTATCGCCCGTCCCTAGTTGCCTTGAGAAGGTGGTTGTGGGCCTCCTTCTTGAACAGCTGCAGTCCTTATTCTGTGTAGCTGTTTGATACGACTGAGTGTCTTGTTTTGGCCACTTCAGAGGGCAGTTAAGTGTCAACCGCATCAGTGTGGGACTGGAGTCACTTACAAGACAGGCCGGGGAAGGACGGCAGGTTTCCTTCCCTAAAGGACGTTGGTGAACCAGTTGGGTTTTTACGACAAGCTTCATGGTCACTTTTACCGAGACCAGATTTTTATTTCCAAGTTATTTTTAAACTGAATTCAAATTCTCAATCTGCCCGTGGTGTGATTTAGAATTCACGCTCTCTGGATCATTAGTCCAGTAACATAACCACTAGACTGCTGTACTTGTAATTGTCATCCCTTAACCTAAAGATGAGATGTTCAGTTCAATACATTGGTGTTAGTGCATACACACTCAGCCAGTCTGCCGCTCAAGAGATGAACGTGAAGTTAGAGGACAGACCATCTTTTGAAGCCTGCTTGCCATGCCACTCATGGAAGCAGTTCAGAGAAGGTTTACTAGACTAATACCTGGAATGGGCAGGTTGTCTTATGAGGAAAGGTTGGACAGGCTATATAAGAAACATATAAGATCCTGAGGGGTCTGGACATGCTGGATGTGGAGAGGATGTTTCCTCTTGTGGGAGAATCTAGAACTAGGGGTCACTGTTTAAAAATAAGGGGTCGCCCATTTAAGACAGAGATGAGGAGACATTTTTTCTCACAGAGGGTCGTGAGTCTTTGGAACTCTCTTCCTCAGAGGGCGGTGGAAGCAAAGTCTTTGAATATTTTTAAGGCAGAGGTAGATAGATTCTTGATAAGCAATAGGTGAAAAGTTATCGGGGGTAGGCAGGAATGTGGAGTAATCAGTTCAGCCATGATCTTATTGAATGGCGGAGCAGGCTCGAGGGGCCGAGTGGCCTACTCCTGCTCCTAATTCGTATGCTCGTATGTATGTATGTTCGTATACAATACACCAATGCACACAACTGTTGCTGGCTGGGTCAACTGTTGTGTTCTTGGCCCATTTAGATGTCTTCTTTGTGCCACCAAGGCAGAAATGTGCTCTTTATAAAAGGTTCAGACTCTCGCTACACTGAGTGTGCAAAGGAGCTCTCCCCCCCCCTCCCCGCCCCTCCCCCCCCCATTAAAACTAATGGCCCAAAAATTAGACCTAATACGCGAGAGTACGCACTGTGTACTCTCGCGTATTAGGTCCCGAATTGCCGGTTTCCTGCATGCACTGCGCATGCGCGGGAAACCGGCACTTCGTGTATTGCAAAGGGGGCGGTTCCTAAGTGAACCGCGTGCGCACTACAGGTTGTGCGCACGCAGTGCACTTAGTTTTTTTTTCAGGTTTGAACGCGCAGGTAAGTGTTGAAGATTTTATACATAAAGAAAGCAGGCGTAGGACCCCCTTTTAACAAGGTAAGTAGTTAATTAAGTGTTATTTTAAATTTTTTTCAACAGGTTTATCTTTTTTAGAGACTTTAAAGAAAGGTAAGTTTATTTTTATAACTTTTAAAAAGATTTAAAATTTTTTCAAAAATTAAATTTTTTGTTTAAAGTGGTTAATTTATTTAACTATAGTTATTTTATTAATGTGATGGCTTTTTTGTTTAATTTATTTGAGGTTTAGCTGTTCTTTTGGGGGCTTGTAGTATTCATAGCTTTGACAGCCCTTGCTGTCAAAACTATGAATGAAAGATGGTGTGCTGCCATTGGCTCTAACTGAATCACGTGATCCCAGAGCTCGCACAAACTAATTGCGCCTCTGGGACACGCAAGCACTGCATGCTTGCAACAGGGAGAGGCCCTGAAACTGAAGTTCGTGTGGGCCCGAAACAAAAAGGTAGGCGCGGAGTGCGATATCGCGGGGAATCCTTACCCCCACGGGAACCATCGATGTTTAATTTCTGGGCCATAAGCTTTTGAACAGAATTATGCTCGTTTGGTAACAGACTTTATTCCAACTTCTCATTTCAGAAATTCTGCCTCAAGAAACATAGAATGATACAGCACAGAAGGGGGCCATTCGGCCCATCGTGCCTGTGCCGGCTCTTTGAAAGAGCTCTCCAATTAGTCCCACTCCCCCCTGCTCTTTCCCCATAGCCCTGTGAATTTCTCCTTTTTCACTATTTATTCAATTCCATGCTTTCCAGATCGTAACAACTCACTGCATTAATAATTCCTCTCATCTCTCCCCCGGTTCTTTTGTCAATCACCTTCAATCTGTGTCCTCTGGTTACCGACCCTCCTGCCACTGGAAACAGTTTCTGCTTATTTACTCCATCAAAACCCTTCTTTCTCTTTAGTTTTTCGAAAAGGTGATCCAAATGATTCACTTGAAGTGATTGGTTGGATGTGAAGCACTGACACACCAGATACATACAATTCTCTCTTTGTTTTTCTTAACCAGAGCTGTTCCACCTCTTTCAACCTCACTCATGAGCAGAAGTTGAACCTTCAGTTCACGAGCCTGGACATTATCTGTTCTCCTGACCCCAGTCCCAGGACAAATAAGAAAGAAAGAAAGAAAGACTTGCATTTCTATAGCGCCTTTCACGACCACCAGACGTCCCAAAGCCCTTTACAGCCAATGAAGTACTTTTTGAAGCGTAGTCACTGTTGTAAGGTAGGAAACTGTTGTAATAAGGACCTTTAAAAAACACACACACAAGTACCCTGAAAACCAGTGACAAATTGACTGTGGATAGGTCTGTGCTGTGCAATAAGATCGTATTTAATTACTATTTTTGGAGAAACGTGTGCAGTTTATTGCAATCGATGAGAGATTCCAGTTTCAAGATTAGCTCACGAGTGCCTATCTTCTTCATGTGACCTTCCTCTGTCCGCTCTTTGATGAGGCATTAGCCAGCTTATGTGGCTCCAGTTAAACACTGGGGAAGGCCGAAGCCATCATCTTTGGACCCCATCGTCTGGAGCGGATCTATCAAAAAATGACTGGGGATATTGGACCCAGAAACCTCTTGATTTCTTTGGTGCTTTAGACACAAAAGGCATCAAGGGGTATGGGGAGAGAGCGGGAATATGGTATTGAGATAGAGGATCAGCCATGATCATATTGAATGGCGGAGCAGGCTCGAAGGGCCGAATGGCCTACTCCTGCTCCTATGTTTCTATGTTTCAATGTTTCTGTGCTTTTAGCTGTTGCTCAGCCGTCTCTGGGCTAGGGAGATGGAGAGATCTGCCAGCGTTTCTCCTTCTGATCATTATCCACTGAAGAAAAGAGAGGCTTGCATTTACACAGCGTCTTTCACCACCTCAGGACGTCCCAAAGAGCTTTACAGTCCATAAAGCACTTTTGAAGTTGTAAAGTTGTAATGTAGGAAACGCGGGAGCCATTTTGTGCACAGAAAGCTGCCACAAACAGCAACATCATCATGACCAGATAATCTGTTTTAGTGATGTTGGTTGAGGGATAAATATTGGCCCAGGACACTGGGGAGAACTCCCCTGCTCTTCTTTAAAATAGTGGCCATGGGATCTTTTACGTCCACCTGAGAGAGCAGACGGGTCCTCGGTTTAACGTCGCATCTGAAAGACGGCACCTCCGACAGTGCAGCACTCCCTCAGTACTGCCCCTCCGACAGTGCAGCGCTCCCTCAGTACTGCCCCTCCGACAGTGCGGAGCTCCCTCAGTACTGCCCCTCCGACAGCGCAGCGCTCCCTCAGTGCTGTCCCTCCGACAGTGCGGAGCTCCCTCAGTACTGCCCCTCCGACAGTGTGGAGCTCCCTCAGTACTGCCCCTCCGACAGTGCGGAGCTCCCTCAGTACTGCCCCTCTGACAGTGTAGCACTCCCTCAGTACTGCCCCTCCGACAGTGTAGCACTCCCTCAGTACTGCCCCTCTGACAGTGCGGAGCTCCCTCAGTACTGACCCTCCGACAGTGCGGCGCTCCCTCAGTACTACCCCTCCAACAGTGCAGCGCTCCCTGAGTACTGCCTCTCTGACAGTGCAGCGCTCCCTCAGTACTGCCCCTCCGACAGTGCAGCGCTCCCTCAGTACTGCCCCTCCGACAGTGCAGCGCTCCCTCAGTACTGCACTGAGAGTGTCAGCTTGGATTTTGTGCTCAAGTCTCTGGAGTGGGACTTGAACCCACGACCTTCTGACTCAGAGTTGAGAGAGTGCGACCCACTGAGCCACGGCTGAATCCTACTTTTAGATTATGTGGATAAAATATCATTTCTGCTGCTGTCTGTGTTTACACTGATCGCGAACAAATGTATATTTTTCAGCACAGTGGGACAGAGTTTATTCATCACTTCATTTATATGCTAACAAGGATTTTCATTTTGATGAGAGCTGATATCCTGATTATACAGGCAACCTCAGCCATCTTGTTCTGGTATCACACTTACATTTATTCAACAGGACCATTCCAGTATGAACAATCACTCCTGCAGGGGTTGGTGAGCTGCCAGCATGAATTTGGTGTTGTTGCAGGAAGCCCAACTATATTATAAACTGTGGAGAACCTTTATCTGCACATGGCTCCGATCATCATCCTTACACACAGAACGGTGCTGGCATCTAAACAACGGCATTGCACCTCGCTCGACATTGGAACCCTGCTACGTCTGTGCTTTCTAAATACAGCAAGCTCATTACAATCCAAGTGGCTGGACCTGAATGTGATCTCCAGGGTTCATGGTTATTGTCGTTATGATTCAGATGGTGCGTGGAGAGAAGTGAAACTATCTGCCCTGCACCAACACTTTCCAATCAACACAGACCTTGAGCTTTGCAGCACTGATCCAGTGTGACCTAGAGAGGTGACAGTTTTTAAACCCACACTGATCAGATTAAAGAATTCTTTACTCTTTCTGCTTGGTCATCTTCCTGTGATGCAGCCTCGTGTTCACAGGACATGTTGGAGTTGTGACATTGTTACTCCAGTCTTTCTCTGTGTATCAGCAGCTGTCGCTGATTAGCAGCGGCGATCAAACTGCGAAAGTCGCTGCTATGAGCACACGAGAAACGTCTCACACTTTCCTGAGTACAGATTTCATTCTGCTCCACCGCAAACCAATTTGAGATCTAGCCACGCAGCGCCAGCTAAAGTCAACTGTTCTTTCAGTGGGGATTGGGGAACGCGGGCTGGCCATTTAATTCATACAGGGACTGCGTGTCTACTGGAGTCCGATGGGTGAAGGGGTGAACCTCCTGACTCGACTACTCCAACCCACGCCTGGCTGGCCTCCCATCTTCCACCCTTCGTAAAACCTCAGCTCATCCAAAACACTGCTGTCCAAAACCTAACTCGCACCAAGTCCCATTTGTCCATTTGCTCGCTGACCTACATTGACTCCCAGTCCGGCAATGCCTCGATTTTAAAATTCTCATCCTCGTGTTCAAATCCCTCCATGGCCTCGCCACTCTCCATTGCTGTAATCTCCTCCAGCCCTGCCACCCTCCGAGATCTCTGCGCTCCTCTAATTGTGGCCTCTTGAGCAACCACTCCACCATTGGTGGCCGTGCCTTCAGCTGCCTGGGCCCTAAGCACTGGAATTCTCTCCATAAACCTCTCCGCCTCTCTCTCCTCCTTTAAGACGCTCCTTAAAAATTACGGGGGGGATTTTTCGGAGGGTCAGTGAGCGTGTTTAGTGGCGGGTTGGGTGGGAAATGTTTTTTTGACAGCGGGTCGGGAACTTGCTGTCAACCTGCCGCCACGCTAGTTTCCCAGATGTCGGGTTTGTCAGCACTGAACAGACCTGACTCTAAGCAGCGGGGGAGGCAATTTAGGTGATTATGACCTTGTTAACAGCCTGTTAAAAAGAATTTTGAGCTCACCTTACCATTTTACGAGGTCACCCATGGGTTCCACGCCAGGTAAGGAGGTTGGGAGTTGTGTCACCATGAAATGATCCCGTTACTTGACAGCTGTTAAAGTGCTATAAAAGCTCCCATCTCACAGCTGTTCACTTTTAAAGCTCAGAATCCGTTACTGCATTTGGAAGACAGATTGAGCTTTATGCAGCTTGCAAATGTTTACAGCAAACTCTCTATCCAGTGTCACCTCATTGGAACAACCTCTCTCACCATTGATAGATCGCTTCTGTCATCTCAAGTTCACCTGCCATCTATTCCATCAGCATCGGTGCCCTTGAAACTATCTCACCTTGGTCCTCAGAATCCCACCATGATTAGCCCCAACATCAGCAGCACCAGGCAAACCAGCAGCACCAACAACAACACCAACCTTCTCCGCAATCAACTGATGCTGCACAGGACAGAGGGCATCAGCACCCAACCACATTGGCCTCACCATGGCCAGATTTACTTCACTTGATGCTGTACACCCTGGCTGCCACATGAAGCACCAGGTTGGCACCACCACACACCAACAGCATAAAGGATCCCTACAATGCCCAAGCCATTCCTTTCACACTCATCACCATTGTGGGGGTTACCGTTATGTCTCACCATTCACTGCAACTCCCTGAGCCACTTCCAAAGTTGCACACAAATCTGTCAAGAACGCAAAGTGTTGAAAATAAAGATTTCAATGTTTGACAGCACATTAACAGAAACTTCACATGAACATTGGCTAAAACATCCAAGTGCCTACCCTTGTGTGTTGTTAGTTGGTATGATTGGACTAGGATGAGGGTAAGTGTGAGGGGTGGCTAGTGAGATGGGGAAGTGATAATGTAGATAGAGAGGGATGGGTGGAGGTGCAAGGTAAGTTGGTGTGAGTAAGAATGTTCAGGAGTAGGGCAGGGAAGGCAGAGTGAAGGGGTTGTGATGAGTGGCACAGCAGGATGAGGTGGAGTGTGGCTTTGCAGTCACGTTTCCTGATCTACTGAGATCATTGAAACATTAGCACCACTGCAGCCTGGTCCTCCTGACCACATCCCTGCTTGTGTCCTCCTGTGCAATGTGCAACCAGGCTGCGTTGGTCTCCTGGGGAGGTCTCTTCAGCCTATGGGAAGGGAAGAGGACCTCCCTGTGTGCTGTGACTCCCTCCATAAGCATATGGAGGGAGTCATGGGAGAGCCTGGGTGCAGTCGTGTGCCTCTGTGCAGTGCTTGTCAGTGTTTGCAGCACCTCAATGCTGTAGAACACTGACAGCAGAACTGCCAAAATCAATGTGGACATGGCCCCTTTAATGGCGTCATCAGACCCGCTTCCTTTTAATTGGCCGGGAAATGCGCTGGGTGGGGCTTAACAAGCCCAATCTATGTAAAATCACTTTGGACAGCGGGCTGGAGCCAGCAGCGGGGTCACACCTCTCCACCGACCCCGGCCCCACCGAGGCCGGGGAAATCACGGCCCACCTGTCCTAATATCTCCTTATGTGGCTCGGTGTCAAATTTTGTTTGATAATCGCTCCTGTGAAGCACCTTGGGACATTTTACTACGTTAAAGGTGCTATATAAATACAAGTTGTTGTTGCTGTTGTGAAGGGGTTTATGGTCTTCGGTGGTTACCCTGCAGCCATTGCTAGATTATACTAAGAACAATTGCGTTTTCCTTTTTGCCCATTTCCTCTTGTTTCTCCTCACAGAGGGTGCAGAGTCTCTGTGCTTCTTTGATGCCAGACAATCTCCAATAAACAAAAAAAAACTTGCATTTCTCCAGCGCCTTTCACAACCTCAGGATGTCCCAAAGCCCTTTACAGCCAATGGAATAGTTTTGAAGTGTTATGTTTTTATTTTTGCAGGCTCGAGGAACCCTAGGGCCTACTCGTGCTCCTATTTCTTATGTTCTAATACTACACCCCAATATTAAAAGGCCAATTTCGTGAGCTATCTGCCGACAGAGGCAGAAAAAAATAGCTTAACTTCACCACAACACTGGTGTTTAAAGGAAGGTTCGGCCCATCAACAATTCCTGAATAGCATTTGAACTGTTGGGCCAAGTGGAACACTGGGGCCAGTGTGTTCCAGTTTGAGTCAGTCCCAAGTGTGGTTCTTGGTGATATTCCTGAAAATGACAGTAGAATGGCTATAGTCCACAGTGCATTACAGTCGGAGGTAAGTACAGGTTTATATTGACTAGAAGAGTAGCTTTATCTGGAGCTGATACCAACAGAAAGGCTATTTTGCGATTTGGGCCTCACAAGGAAAGCTATTACTCCTCTCGCCCCCAACCCAACCCAGACATCACCCCACCAGACTCTCCCACCCCAACCCAGACATCACCCCACCAGACTCTCCCACCCCAACCCAGACATCACCCCACCAGACTCTCCCACCCCAACCCAGACATCACCCCACCCCAACCCAGACATCACCCCACCAGACTCTCCCACCCCACCAGACTCTCCCACCCCAACCCAGACATCACCCCACCAGACTCTCCCACCCCAACCCAGGCATCACCCCACCAGACTCTCCCACCCCAACCCAGACATCACCCCACCAGACTCTCCCACCCCAACCCAGACATCACCCCACCAGACTCTCCCACCCCAACCCAGACATCACCCCACCAGACTCTCCCACCCCAACCCAGACATCACCCCACCAGACTCTCCCACCCCAACCCAGACATCACCCCACCCCAACCCAGACATCACCCCACCAGACTCTCCCACCCCACCAGACTCTCCCACCCCAACCCAGACATCACCCCACCAGACTCTCCCACCCCAACCCAGGCATCACCCCACCAGACTCTCCCACCCCAACCCAGACATCACCCCACCAGACTCTCCCACCCCAACCCAGACATCACCCCACCAGACTCTCCCACCCCAACCCAGACATCACCCCACCAGACTCTCCCACCCCAACCCAGACATCACCCCACCAGACTCTCCCACCCCAACCCAGACATCAGCCCCGTCCATCCCCCAGACTCCCCACTCCCCCCAGACTTCCCCTCCCCCCTCCCCTACCCCAGTCTATTCCCCCTACCCCAGACTCTCTTGGCTGCAAAGCGCTTTGGGACGTCCTGAGGTTATGAAAGGCGATGTAGAAATGCAAATTCTTTCTTTTTCTTTTTTAAGGTTGCTGAGGGCAATTGTAGCAACTCAGCTGTGGCCAAGTAACTCCGCACAGACCCTGGGCCAATCCCGTGCGCTCCTGATCTGTGAAGCTCAGTGCCAACCTATGTGAGGCTTTTTATCTCCTACACCATTGGGAGTGTTTAACAGGAGAGCTGTTTAAATATTTCTCATTAAATTACATGTAGGATTTTTTGTCTTCATTCATTTCTGGTTTCTGTCTAATTGATGCTCCTCTAATTTCCTATTTTAAATTTCTAAACTTTATAAGAATTAGATTTGTCCCAATGGGAGGAGATTACCTGCTGAGTATACAATTGATACAGCTGGCTCGACATCATTTAAACATTCCCTGCAGTTTCAATCTTAGCTACTAATGCAGCATACCACACACAATTAGAATTCAAACCGCAAATCATGGTTCCTTGACAGTTCCTTTCCCCCTTTTCTTGAAAGCATTTGGGGGTCATTTTAATCCCCGAACCCGACGCCAACCCTACAGCTTGCGGTTTTAACAGAGGCGGGACAAGGGGCGGGCGACCAATCTGCTCTCAGGATGTGGGGCGCTCGGTAAAACCTTTGTTCGTGCCTCCGTTTTTCCAGGGTTTCTATTTTTAACTCATGTCGGCCGGGTTCCCTGGACCTCGGGAAAGCAGGCAGGTAAAAGGAGGCGAGAGGGGCTGGATCCATAAGCACTACTTGTGGGCCTGGAGGAGCACAAGTGTTTCTTTCCAGATAAGATCCAGGGATCACAGACAAGCCTGGCTTTGTCTTTACCTGCAATCATAGAATCATACAGCACGGAAGGAGGCCAGTCAGCTCATCGTGCCTGTGCCGGCTCTTTGATAGAGCTCTCCAATTAGTCCCACACCCCCCTGCTCTTTCCCCGTAGCCCTGCAAATTTTTCCTTTTCAAGTATTTATCCAATTCCCTTTTGAAAGTTACTATTGAATCTGCTTCCACTGCCCTTTCAGGCAGCGCATTCCAGATCACAACAACTCGCTGCGTAAAAAAATTCTCCTCATCTCCTCCTCTGGTTCTTTTGCCAATCACCTTAAATCAGTGCCCTCTGGTTACCGACCCTCCCGCCAGTAGAACAGTTTCTCCTTATTTACTCTATCAAAACCCTTCATGATTTTGAACACCTCCATTAAATCTTCCCTTAACCTTCTCTGCTCTAAGGAGAACAATCTCAGCTTCACCTGTCTCTCCATGTAACTGAACTCCCTCATCCCTGATACCATTGCAGTAAATCTCCTCTGCACCCGCTCTAACCATCCTCCTGGTGCCCAGAATTGGGGTTCAGGAGAGGGATTTCACCAGCTCGAATAAAGCGGGGAGCCCGGGGCAGCAGCGCTCCAGAGGACTCCTACTCAGCATGTTACTGTTACCAAGAAAATTACATTTCTTTCCGCACCAGTTTTCCAGCGAATGACGTGGCCCGATCAAATCCCTTTTTCAAAGCTACCAAGCCGTATAAATCACTGAAAAGCCACAGAGATCTAAAGCTCCGGGATCCGCTCCACATTCCAATATTAACCTCTTCGCAATCTCATTCTGTTTGTTATCAAACACCTTATCCAGATCAGTATGAAAAATGGAACGTTTTCTTTTTAATAAGCAAAGGAGGATGTGTGTTAGACTGGGATTAATTTGGTCAGTGCTGTGATCGCTCAGACTCCATCACACAGGAGCCTGGGAATTGCCCGCTGCGCTTCTCCTCATTTAATGCACTTACTGGGCCTTTCATTCGGGTGAGTGATCCATTTTCTTCAGAGACATGTTCTCATCATCCCATCCTTTTTCATTTCATCCTGCCCTTCGTTACCGTCACCACCCACTTTTATATTTTGTACTGCAGGGTCGATTTTAATACAAAAAGAGCGTTAACGATTGAAACATTTTTTTTAGGCTGAAGTGTTATTTTAAATGGAGCCCAAGCATTAGCTGAAAACTCTTGGCCGATTTTACAATCCTGTCATAGATGCGCAAGAATTATCAACGTAGAATATCCACGTTCGTGTAGAAATACCTCATGGTCCGTGTGAGGGATTTTTACGCAAGTCCGTCTGTTTTAAACCGGTTAGGATCTGTGTAACAAATATCACGCACACAAATGTGGCACTTGCACATTACTCACTTCAGCTCAAACTTCACTGATCCTACCCCATATTGCAAAACGTGTCATGAATGAATGATGATGAATATAATGTTGAGGCTGCCGCGAAACACGAATGGAGGCTGAATCCATATGTGGAAAACAAGAAACTTTTATTCACTGCATGCGACACAAAATGGCTGAGAGAAAGCTGCTCCCAGAATTCTCTGCTAAAAACTCCCAGAATTCTCTGGGTAAAACCTGAGGCCACGCCCCCTTCTGCCTTAAAGGTAACGTGCCTTAAAGGGGAAGGGGCTGGAAATTTGTCCACAGACGGAAGAGTGGATTATGCCCGTTTTAGGTGGCGATCCGCCACACAGCTCCCCCCAGAATCCGCTTAGGAGGTGTGGACGAGACGGTGCGGCGGTCTGATGGGCCGGCCGGAGCGGCTCTTGTAGGACGCCGGTGGACGTGGAACGGCCGGGCGTGGAGCAGCCGGGTGAACCGGCTTGAGGGCAGGTCGGCCGCGTGGAGGTGGACGAGCTACAGGGACCTGCTTACCGGGCTCCGAGTGTGCTGGCTTGAGTCGGTCAACCGACACTTTTTTGGTCCTGTCGCCCACTTGCAGGGTGAAAAATTTGTCCCCAGCCTGTAGCAGCTTGTAGGGCCCGTCGTATGGGGGTTGAAGGGGTCCGCGGTGGGCGTCGTGCCGGACGAAAACAAACCGTGCCTGGTGCAGGCTTAGTGGGACGTGTGAGGTGGATTCGCCGTGCCGGGCAATGGGCACCGGGGCAAACTGCAGCGCCGGTGAGGCGAAGTCGTGGCGTTGCTGGTCGGCTGACCAGGGTGTCGTGGCGGTGGGCAGGAACTCGCCGGGTACGCGCAGCGGCTGACCGTACATGAGCTCTGCTGCCGATGCGTGGAGGTCTTCTTTAACCGCGGTGCGCAGGCCGAGGAGGACCCACGGAAGTCGGTCGGTCCAGGCGCCGTCTTGGAGGCTGACTCGAAGAGATGCCATCAAGGATCTGTGGAACCGCTCACACAGTCCGTTGGCTTGGGGGTGGTACGCTGTGGTGCGGTGAATGGTCACCCCGAGATTGCGTGTGACGGCGGTCCAGAGTTCAGAGGTAAATTGCGGACCTCTGTCCGACGTCATGTCGGAGGGGACGCCGAACCGTGCGACCCAGGTGCTGACGAAGGCTCTGGCGATGTCGGCGGTGGTGGTAGAGGTCAGTGGAATTGCCTCAGGCCAGCGTGTGGTGCGGTCAACGATGGTCAGCAAGTGCGTGTGGCCTTGCGACGGCGGCAGGGGCCCGACGATGTCCACGTGGATGTGGTCGAATCTCCGCGAGGGGACGGTAAACTCCTCGAGGGGTGCTTTCGTGTGTTGCTGTACCTTGGCCCGTTGGCAGGCTAGGCAGGAGTTGGTCCAAGTACGCACATCCTTGCAAAGGCCGCGCCAGACGAAGCGTTTGGCTACCAATTTGATGGATGCGCGGGCGCTGGGGTGGGAGAGGTTGTGGAGAATGTCGAATACTCGGCGGCGCCAGGACACTGGGACGACGGGCCGAGGTTGACATAGGGATATGTCGCACTTGACCGTTACTGCGGTCGGGCCACAGGCGACGTCGGCCAGGCGTAGCCCTGGTAGGTTGGTGGGTGCGGAGAGCAGATCAGGGTCGGTGCTCTGGTCTGCTGCGAGTTGAGCGTAGTCGACTGCTAGGTGTGCGGCGTGGATGGTGGGGCGGGAGAGGCAGTCGGCTACCACAATGTCTCGGCCGGAGACGTGTTGGATGTCCGTGGTGAACTCGGACACTGCCGTGAGCTGGCGCTGCTGCCTGGCGGACCAGGGGTCGGTTGTCTTTGCCATTGCGAATGTCAGGGGCTTGTGGTCGACAAACGCAGTGAAGGGGTGGCCCTCAAGCAAAAACCGGAAATGGCGGACCGCCAGGAACAGCGCGAGGAGCTCGCGGTCGAAGGTGCTGTACTTGACCTCCGGGGGGCGTAGTTGGCGGCTGAAGAAGGCAAGTGGTTGCCAGGCGCCGTCGACCCACTGCTCATACACGGCGCCGACCGCGTGGTCGGAGGCGTCCGTGGTGAGCGCTACCCTGGCATTGGGCCGTGGGTGCGCGAGCAGGGTGGTGTTGGCGAGCGCGGTCTTGGTGGAATCGAAGGCGGCGGACGCGTCTGCCGTCCATTCGACCGCCATCTTGCTGCTCCTGCCCCGGAGGGCTTCATACAGGGGCCTCATGAGGGACGCTGCTTTGGGGATGAAGCGGTTATAGAAATTCACCATCCCGAGGAACTCCTGGAGGCCTTTGATGGTGGTGGGGCGGGGAAATTGTTGGACAGCCTGCACCTTGGTGGGCAGGGGAATGGCCCCAGCATGGGTGATGTGGTGGCCGAGGAAGTCGATCTTGTCCAGGCCGAACTGGCATTTGGCTGGGCTGAGGATAAGCCCGTGGTCGCTGAGGCGCCCGAACAGGATGCGAAGGTGTTCGAGGTGTTCCTGCTTGGAGGAACTGGCTACCAGGATATCGTCCAGTTAGACGAACAGGAACTTCAGGTCCCGAAGGACCTAGTCCATGAGCCGTTGGAATGCCTGGGCCGCGTTTTTGAGGCTGAAGGGCATCCACAGGAACTCGAACAGGCCGAAGGGGGTGATTACGGCCGTCTTGGGGACGTCCGCGGGGTGGACGGGGACTTGGTGGTAGCCGCGCACCAGGTCGACCTTGGAAAAGACTGAGCGGCCGGCCAGTCTAGCCGAGAAGTCCTGAATGTGCGGCACGGGGTACCGATCAGGGGTGGTGGCGTCATTGAGGCGGCGGTAATCCCCGCAGGGGCGCCAACCTCCGCCTGGTTTGGGGGCGATGTGGAGTGGGGAGGCCCAGGGACTGTTGGAGCGGCGGATGATGCCGAGCTGTTCCATGGTGGCAAACTCTGTCCTCGCGATCTCCAGTTTGGCCGGGTCCAGCCTGCAGGCGTGGGCGTACACTGGGGGGCCTGTGGTGGGGATGAAGTGTTCCACCCCGTGTTTGGCGGCCTCCGCGGAGAAGGTCGGATTGGTAAGGGCCGGGAATTCGGCCAGGAGTGCCGAGTAGTCATCCGTGGCCCTGGCGTGGCACTGTGACGCCATGTCGGCGGGTTGACGGGGGTCCATGGCGCCCAGGATGGGGGACATGGTGTTCATGTCCACGAGGCGGTGACGAGGGATGTCTACCAGTAAGCCGTGGGCACACAGGAAATCTGCGCCGATGAGGGGGGAGAGCACCTTGGCAGTGATGAACTCCCATCGGTAGCGGTGACCAGTGAGGTCGAGGGTGACTGTCCGGGTGCCATACGTCCGGATTTCCGAGCCGTTAGCAGCAGCCAGCGCCGGTCCTCATTCGCCCTTTTGGATGTCGAGGGAGGAGGCCGGGATGATGCTGTGCTGAGCCCCAGTGTTGCACAGGAACCGGCGGCTGGTTTTGTCATCCATGACGAACAGCAGGGAGCCCGCGTGGCCCACGGCCATCGCGGGGGCAGGAACAGGGGCGGACTTGAAAGAGCAGGGAGGTGTGCACCTTTGTGCCCTGGCGCCGAACCATGCGTGGTAGTAACAGTGGCCAGGGTTAGTGGGGCGTGAAGGCCCCGTGGGCCTGGTGACAGGCCCTTGTGGCCGTGTGCTGGATGGTGAGGGGCGCGCCCAGGCATTGGCTGCCAGGTCCGGAGTGACGTCGCAGCTGGAGTGAGCGGACAGCAGCTTGTCGGTCTCATCGGCCAGGGCTTCCAGGTTCGTGAGGCCGGACGCCACGATCGCTGAGCGGATGCTGAGAGGGAGCTGGCGGATGAACAGCGTGCGGAAGAGGGATCCGGGTGGGCTCTCGTCGGTGAGGGAGAGCATGTGGGAGAGGAGGTCTGACGGTGAGGCATCACCGAGGCCTGGAAGGTCGAGGAGGTGGCAGTTTCGCTGATATGCCGAGGCCATAAATTTTTTAAGGAGCGCTGTTCTGAGATGTGCGTACTTGCCTTCCTCTGGTGGGTTCTGCAGCGTTGTCCAAACCTTGGAAACTGCGGCGCTACTGAGTGATGTGACGAGATAGTCGTACTTCGTCCCATCTGTGGTGATATTTCGCAGCCGGAAGTGAGATTCAGCTTGGAGAAACCAGGCTTCGGGCTGGTTTTCCCAAAACTCCGGCAGTTTCACGGAAACTGCGTTCGTGTCCGCCATTGCAGTGCTCGGAATACGTTCTGAGCGTTGGGGTCACCAATGTTGAGGCTGCCGCGAAACACGAATGGAGGCTGAATCCATATGTGGAAAACAAGAAACTTTTATTCACTGCATGGCACACAAAATGGCTGAGAGAAAGCTGCTCCCAGAATTCTCTACTAAAAACTCCCAGAATTCTCTGGGTAAAACCTGAGGCCCCGCCCCCTTCTGCCTTAAAGGTAATGTGCCTTAAAGGGGAAGGGGCTGGAAATTTGTCCACAGACGGAAGAGTGGATTATGCCCGTTTTAGGTGGCGATCCGCCACAATAACATGATAGAATTGTTTAAAGTTAGGCACGGTGTGGATAACAACAGCAACTTGCATTTATATAGCGCCTTTAATGCACAAACCAAGCACTAGGGTTTATTTCCAGAGGGATAGAATTGAAAAGTAGGGAAGTTATGCTAAACCTGTATCGAACCTTGGTTAGACCACACTTGGAGTACTGCATACAGTTCTGGTCGCCATATTATAAAAAGGATATAGAGGCACTGGAGAGGGTGCAGAGAAAATTTACAAGGATGACACCAGAAATGCGAGGTTATACCTATCAGGAAAGGATGAACAGGCTGGGTCTCTTTTCTCTTGAAAAGAGAAGGCTGAGGGGTGACCTAATAGAGGTCTTTAAAATTATGAAAGGTTTTGATAGAGTGGATACAGAGAGAATGTTTCCACTTGTGGGGAAGAACATAACTAGAGGCCATCAATATAAGATAGTCACCAAGAAATCCAATAGGGAATTCAGAAGAAACTTCTTTACCCAGAGATTGGCAAGAATGTGGAACTCACTACCACAGGGAGTGGTTGAAGCGAATAGTATAGATGCATTTAAGGGGAGGCTAGACAAGCATATGAGGGAGAAGGGAATAGAGGGTTACGCTGATAGATTTAGATGAGGAAAGACGGGAGGAGGCTCAAGTGGAGCATAAACGCCGGCATGGACTGGTTGGGCCGAATGGCTTGTTTCTGTGCTGTATATCCGATGTAATCCTATGTAACGTCCCAAGGCGTTGCACAGGAGCGATTATCAAACAAAATTTGACACCGAACCACATAAGGAGATATTAGGACAGGTGTCTAAAGCTTGGCCAAAGAGGTAGGTTTTAAGGAGCCTCTGGCCCTCCATTCACCACGATGTTTCTGCAGCTACCAATTTTCTCAACTACACCCTCACCACCACCTTTGATGCCTTAGTCCTTATTAAAACTGTTACTCTCTCTCACCCTGGCCGTTCCCCCTGGTACTGCCCACATCTTCGCTCCCACAAGTCCAAGGGACACAGACTTGAACGGATATGGTGGACAACTGGTTTAGCCATTCACAGTGAGATCTGGCTGGACCATGTAGAGCATTATCGGGTCCTGCTCTCATCTGCCAAAACTGCTCACTATTCCAGGATAATTCTGGAATGCAAAGATAACCCCCGGCTTCTATTCTCTACTGCTAACCGTCTTCTTAAACCCCTCTCCCCTGTCTCCTCCACCCTCACCTCCAACAAGTGTGAGGAGCTCATGGGCTTCTTCGTCTCTAAGATTGAGACCATCTGATCAGCTGCCTCTGCCACTTCCCTTCCTTCCCCTAGCCCACCGGCCAAACTTCCTCTAAGGTTTCCCCCTGCCGTAGCTCTGAACTCACATCTTTCTCCAGTTTCTCTCCGATCTCTCCTCTTGACCTCTCCATGCTCATCTTGTCCATGAGACCCACTTCCTGCTCCCTCGACCCTATTTCCACTAAACGGCTGACCACCCAACTTCCTTTTCTGGCTCCCATGTTACCTGACATTGTTAACTGTTCTCTCTCCTCAGGTACTGTCCACCTCTTCAAATCTGCCGTCATCACCCCTCTCCTTAAAAAAACAACCCTTGACCCTTCCCTCCTTGCAAACTATCGCCCCATCTCCAACCTCCCTTTCCTCTCCAAAGTCCTTGTATGTGTTGTCGCCTCCCAAATCCGTGCCCATCTTTCCCGGAACTCCATGTTTGAATCCCTCCAATCAGGTTTCCGCCCCTGCCACAGTACCAAAATGGCTCTCATCAAAGTCATAATTGACATCCTTTGTGACTGTGACAAAGGTAAACTATCCCCCCTTGTCCTTCTTGACCTGTCTGCAGCCTTTGACACGGTTGACCACTCCATCCTTCTCCAACGCCTCTCCACCATCGTCCAGCTGGGTGGGACTGCACTCGCCTGGTTCCATTCTTATCTATCTAATTGTAGCCAGAGAATCACCTGCAATGGCTTCTCTTCCCGCTCCTGCATCGTTACCTCTGGTGTCCCCCAAGGATCTATCCTTGGCCCCCTCCTATTTCTCATCTACATGTTGCCCCTCGGCGACATCATCCGAAAACACAGCGTCAGTTTCCACATGTATGCTGACGACACCCAGCTCTACCTCACTACCTCTTCTCTCGACCCCTCCACGGTCTCTAAATTGTCAGACTGCTTGTCTGACAGACAGTTCTGGATGAGCAGAAATTTTCTCCAATTAAATATTGGGAAGACTGAAGCCATTGTTTTTGGTCCCCGCCACAAACTCCGTTCCCTAGCCACTGACTCCATCCCTCTCCCTAACATCTGTCCGAGGCTGAACCACACTGTTCACAACATTGGTGTCATATTTGACTCTGAGATGACTTCCGACCACATATCTGCGGCACAACTAAGATCGCCTATTTCCACCTCCGTAACATTGCCCGACTCCGCCCCTGCCTCAGCTCATCCACTGATGAAACCCTCATCCATGCCTTTGTTAACTCTAGACTTGACTATTCCAACGCTCTCCTGGCTGGCCTCCCACATTTTACCCTACGTAAACTTGAGGTCATCCAAAACTCAGCTGTCCGTGTTCTAACTCGCACCAAGTCCCATTCACCCATCACCCCTGTGCTCGCTGACCTACATTGACTCCCGGTTAAGCAATACTTGCCAGGTGGACATAAAAGATCCCATGGCACTATTTCGAAGAAGAGCACGGGAGTTCTCCCTGGTGTTCTGGGGCCAATATTTATCCCTCAATCAGCATAGCAAAAACAGATTATCTGGTCATATCACATTGCTGTTTGTGGGAGCTTGCTGTGCGCAAGTTGGCTGCTGCGTTTCCCACATTACAACAGTGACCACACTCCAAAAGTACTTTATTGGCTGTAAAGTACTTTGTGACGTCCGGTTGTCATGAAAGGCGCTATATAAATGCAATTCCTTCTTTCTTTCTTTAACCCTCTCCGCCTCTCTCTTCTCCTTTAAGATGCTCCTAAAAAACCTACCTCTTTGGCCAAGGTTTTGGTCATCTGCCCTAATTTCTTATGTGGCTCGGGGTCAATTTTTTTGTCTTGTAACACTGCTGTGAAGCGCCTTGAGATGTTTTACCACGTTAAAGGCGCTATATAAATACAAGTTGTTGTTGTCGAGAGAGAGGCGGAGAGGTTTAGGGAGGTAATTCCAGAGCTTAGGGCCCCGGCAGCTGAAGGCACGGCCGCCAATGGTGGAGCGATGAAAATCGGGGATGCTCAAGAGGCCAGAATTGGAGGAGCGCAGAGATCTCAGAGGGTTGTAGGGCTGGAGGAGGTTACAGAGTTAGGGATAGATACATCACTGGTATCAGCCCCTTTAAAGTAAAATTTGGCCCGTCGTCGATTCCTAAATAACATCTGAACTGTTGGGCCAAACATAGTAACAGTAATAGTAACACAGTAGCATGGTAAAACAGTACCACAATAGCATAGTAACATAGTAATACAGTAACATGGTAACACCCATTGAGATTGTGTTTAGCTTAGGTTAGGGGATATCATGCGGTTGGGGAACGGGAAGATATGAAATAACCTTCCCCCATCGCACGCTTGTGACTGATTCCCGTTGATAGAGAATGGCAGGATCTTTCTATGATGTTCTTGCACTGGTCTGCTGTTAATCTCTTGCTGCACAGCGCCAGCCAACTCAGAGCTCAAGTGTTTGCAGTGTTGATTCTGAACTGCTGTTGTCAAAAATAATGCAGTGATCTGCAGCTCGGAAAGATTCAACGAAAAAATGAAATAGGACTGAAAAATCTTTTTCTTATTTCTGATGTGAAGGGCAGAGGTACAAAAAGCATTTTAGAAAAATTATTAAGGAACTATCTTCAGCTGTTACTGAAGACTCCAAGGAAGATATTGGGCTGTAAATCTAACTGAAATAGCGTGCAGTCCGATACAGACTGTTGCAATTTAAAGCCACAATTCCAACCTCACCAAAGAATCTTGGCTGTTCACAATTCTTGTTGCAAGTTGTTGAATTTTTGTGCCGTTTGCTTCCTAACTCTGACTGGATCCAGTGATGTATTAGTTGAAACCAGCTTCTGTTTTCATCTTTAGTGTCAGCTGTAGCTCAGTGGGTAGCACTCTCGCCTCTGAGTCAGAAGGTCGTAGGTACAAGTCCCAGTCCAGCGACTCGAACACAAAATCCAGGCTGACACTCCAGTACAGTACCGAGGGAGCGCTAAATAAGATGTTAAACCGAGGCCCCATCCGCTCTTTCAGGTGGATATAAAAGATCCCATGGCACTATTTTGAAGAAGAGCAGAGGAATTCTCCCCGGTGTCATGGCCAATATTTATCCCTCAACCAACATCCTTAAAACAGGTCATTATCACATTGCTGTTTGTGGGAGCTTGCTGTGCGCAATTGGCTGCTGTGTTTCCTACATTACAACAGTGACTACACTTCAAAAGTACTTCACTGGCTGTAAAGCGCTTTGGGACTTCCTGAGGTCGGTATAGAAATGCAAGTCTTTTTTTCTTCTTCTTATGACACAACGATAATGTTGACTAATCACAGCGATCAATCTCGATCAATGAGTCTACAACAGACCCAGACATGAGGTGAGGAAAACCCCCAGTGGGGGAGAGCTTTGGGAACCAGAGGTCCAAAGTCACCTGTTCCTCCCGATCACGCTTCACTCACCACACGTCATGTCTCAAATTACTCAGATACTGTGTCCCAAAATGTTATTTTTTGAAAGAAATCTATTTTGCATTTGAATGAATCAACACTAACTGCTCGCACCATCTCCCTAGGGAGCCTGTCCCATAGATTGTCCACTCACTCACTGAAATATTGTTTCCGCAGATTCGTTTTGAATTTATCCTCTTCAAGCGCAGGCCGTGTCCTCTGGTTCCACTGTTCTGGACACGGTGAGACAGCTCGTCACAGTCGACATTATCCAATCCTGTTAGAATCCTAAAACCAGCAATCACACCAAATCTCGACCTTCTCTGTTCCAGTGAGAACATTCCCAATTTACACAATCGCTCCTCAATAATCCAATCCCTCCTGGCCCTCAATTATTTAGCATTGGTAAAAACCCCTCACAAGTTTACGGCAGACAGATTGGGCTACAATACACATCCACGTAAATAAAGGTTTTGTTTCTTGCTGAATAAAGCTTGTGTGAATGGTTAATTTAACCGCCTTTGTGTGGATTACAGTAGCTAATTGCTGCGTTTTAATAATGCTGCATTTCCTGTCTGCCTGATTAGGACAAATTCCTCTGCTCGTTGGTACAACAAGCGTTTTGTTGATTTCGGAGCATTTAATTTGGCCATTGAGCTATTAATAATTGTAAAGCTTTAGGTTACAGACGGCTTCCTTGTGCCTAGTATTTTTTCTCCCAAATCAGTGATTTTATTCTGTAAAATTGTGGAGTCATACTAGGGCCACAGCATGTCATAGGAGGTTTAGTTCTGTTCAGAGTTTAACTGTATCCTCTTGAAACAAGTGAGAATGTTTTCCATTAAAGTAGAATATTAAAATAATTGTCAAGACACCCTCAATATTTGTGGGGAGTATAGTCATTTTATTAATACAACTCTTCAGCTCTGTATTACAAGACAAGAAGGCTGATTGTTGCTGGTCTGACAAACATGTGAAATTCAAAGCTGTACAGATCTTTACTCTTCAATGATAAACGCACACAATGCTTCGCTTCGCAAGGAGTGCTTTGTGGACACCAGGAATAATATTATAGTTTCATTTTATATGTTTCCCTATGTTTTGTTATTAAAGAAAAAGAAAGAGATTCAACAGCTCAAAATTTGTCATTTGCCATTTGGACTCAATCATGTTGACTTGTTTTCAGTTTCACTGATGATTGAAAGAGATATTGTACAAGAAGATTTTTCCGGCCGGATAAACAGCTGGAAAATAATAAGTTACGCGATACTGACATCACCAGGATAAGTATGACACGACAATGCTCACCTCCACTCTAAGATCTACATCGCCTTTCCCTTCTCCGAAACCTGACTGCGGGATTGTTGATAACATACAGAAGTGGCTCATGCTGTACATTGACACACAGGCTGTGAAATTCACCTTGGGCGATACAACAAAATGGGCCAAACCGTTTCAGGGGCAGTGTAAAGAAAGAAAAGAAAGACTTGCATTTCTATAGCGCCTTTCACGACCACCGGACACCCCAAAGCGCTTTACAGCCAATGAAGTACTTTCTTATTGAAGTGTAGTCACTGTTGTAATGTGGGAAACTCGGCAGCCAATATACGCACAGCAAGCTCCCACAAACAGCAATGTGATAATGACCAGATAATCTGTTTTAATGATGTTGATTAAGGGATAAATATTGGCCCCAGGACACCGGGGACAACTCTCCTGCTCTTCTTTGAAACACATCCACTTGAGAGTGCAGGTATTGCCTCGGTTTAACGTCTCATTCGAAAGACGGCACCTCCGACAGTGCAGCACTCCCTCAACGCTGCACTGGAGTGTCAGCCTAGATTTTTGTGCTCAAGTCTCTGGAGTGGGACTTGAACCCACGACCTTCTGACTCAGAGGCGAAAAAAAGCGTGTGGTCGATTCACTATTGGCATGTCACACTATCACCCCAGACCGATTTCACCCCCACAGCCTTTTATCACGAGCAACGCAACACACCAATCAAGAATGCAAATCTGAGGCGTCTCAAAGCGGATTTCCGGTTTGCTTGTGGGGGTAATGGACATAAATGGGAGTAAAGAGCAGAGTGTTGCTAATAGTCGACAGTCATCACACTCCAGCCTCTGAAAGCAATTACACTGAGCCATTTCCTGTGCTCTTCTTATTAAAATACTTGCCATTAGTTTGTGTGAATTGTGCTTTTCATTGTTCGGCCGGTTGTTGGGCTGGTTGCTGGGCGACTGTTGCTAAATGGCATTCCGTTCGTTTTTCTGCTTTGCCCCATTTCGTTTGCAGAGAAGTTCATTAAAATTTGTCATCGCAACAAAATTTTGTGTCTCCTTTCATAGCATCATAGAAATTTACAGCACAGAAGGAGGCCATTTCGGCCCAGCATGTCCGCGTCGGCCGACAAAGAGCTATCCAGCCTAATCCCACCCTTTGTAGCCTCTAAGTGTGAAATGTGCACCCCAAGGTTTGGTGTCCAGTTTGCACTGACTCCACACTGGTGCAGTGTAAACGCGGACTCCAGAATGAAGCAGAGTGAGATTCACTCCTCCAGGAGTCTCCCTCCCTCTCACACTGGTGTTAGGTCAGTCCCAGTCTTTAGATTCACGCCCTAAACAGCAGCATCAATACGAAGCACAACCATTTCATGCAGCTGAAAGTAGCTGAAACTTTAACAGGAGGAAGATTTGAAAAGAATTACGAGTTCGTAATAATGAAGTTACATAGTGAACAGCCATAATGCAGGCAAACATCAATTTTAAAATAGAAGGTCATTGATATTTTAAATTATCAACAGTGTAGTCTCTGTTGTAATGTAGGAAACACGGCTGCCAGTTTGTACACAGCAAGATTCCACAAACAGAGATATTGACCAGATAATCTGCATTTTATTTAGCAATGTTGGTTGAGGGATAAATATCAGCCCCAGGACACCGGGGAGAACTCCCCTGCTCTTCTTCGAAATAGTGCCATGGGATCTTTTACGTCCACCTGAGAGAGCAGACCGGGCCTCGGTTTAACGTCTCATCTGAAAGGCGGCACCTCCGACAGTGCAGCACTCCCTCAGCACTGCACTGGAGTGTCAGCCTGGATTATGTGCTCAAGTCTCTGGAGTGGGGACTGTGAACCCATGACCTTCCGACTCAGAGGTGAGAGTGCTGCCCACTGAGCCATGGCTCACACAAAACCTCAACATTCCTAGTTATAAAAGTGGAATGTGATTTGTTCAGTCACCACAAACCAGTGGGCTAATTAGAAATGGAAAAAGTGTGGAATGTGATCCCCAAAACACCAATTAAAATCCTGGAATCCCTTGTAATTATAATCGCTCAACCATTGGCAGCCGTGCCTTCTGTTGCCTAGGCTGTAAGCTCTGGAATTCCCTGCCTAAATCTCTCCGTCTCTCTACCTCTCTTTCCTCCTTTAAGACGCTCCTTAAAACCTACCTCTTTGACCAACCTTTTGGTCACCTGTCCTAACTTCTCCTTATGTGGCTCGGAATCAAATTTTTGTCTGATAACACAAACTCATGCACACAAACACACACACACCCACACTCACACACACAAACACACACACACCCACACTCACACACACACCCACACTCACACACACAACACACACACCCACACACACACACCCACACCACCACACACATACACACACACACACACACACCCACACACACTCACACACACCCACACACACACATACACACACTCACACACACACACACCCACACACAAACACACACACACCCACACACACACACACTCACACCCACCCACACACTCACACACACACACCCACACACTCACACACACACACACCCACACACATATAAACACTCACACCCACCCACACACATACACACACACACACCCACACACATATAAACACTCACACACACACACCCACACACATACACACACTCACACACACACACACCCACACACATACACACACCCACACTCACACACACACACCCACACACACACACACACACTCACGCACACACACCCACACACACACAAACACACACACTCACACACACACCCACACACATACACACCCACACCCACACCCACACTCACACACACACACCCACACTCACACACACACCCACACACACACAAACACACACACTCACAAACAGACCCACACACACTCACACACATCCACACACTCGCACACAAACACACACTCACACTCACTCACACACACTCACGCACTCTCACAGACACCCACACACACACTCACACACACACACCCACACTCACACACACACACACACACACTCACACACATAATCACACACACACACACACACACACACACACATTTACACACACAATCCCACACAGCCACATTCACTCACCAACACACTCACACGCACACACACCTTACCCCCGACAGAAACCCACACACTCACACAAACACACTCACACACACACTCACACGCACACTCACACTCAGACACACACACACACTCACACACACACTCACACACACACACACTCACATTCAGACACACTCAGACACACGCACACACACACTCACAAACACGCTCACACACACACACACACTCACACTCAGACACACACGCACACACTCAGACACACTCACACTCAGACACACACACACACGCACACACTCAGACACACTCACACTCAGACACAAATACACACACACTCACACACTCAGACACACTCACACTCAGACACACACACACACTCACAAACACACTCACACACACACACTCACACTCAGACACACACACTCACACTTACACAAACACTCATCCTCAGACACACACACACACTCACACAGACACTCACACACACACTCATACTCAGACACACATGCACACACTCAGACACACTCACACTCAGACACACACACACACACTCACACACACACCCACACACAAACACACTCACACTCAGACACACACACTCACACTCACACAAACACTCAACCTCAGACACACACACACACTCATACAGACACTCACACACACACAAGGACACACACACTCACACAAACACACTCACACTCAGACACACACACACTCACAAACACGCTCACACACACACACTCACACACACACACACGCACACTCTCACACATAATCACACACAGACACACACTAACACTCAGACACACACACACACACTCACACACACACTCACACTCACACTCACGCACACACTCAGACACATTCAAACTCAGACACACACACACTCACACACACACACACACTCACACTCAGACACACACACACACAGACTCACACACACACTCTCACACAAACACTCACACTCAGACACACACACACACACACACACTCACACACACACTCACACTCAGACACACACACTCACACTTACACAAACACTCAACCTCAGACACACACACACACTCACACAGACACTCACACACACACATGCACACACACACTCACACACACACTCATACTCAGACACACACGCACATACTCAGACACACTCACACTCAGACACACACACACACGCGCACACTCACACACACACCCACACACACACACACTCACACTCAGACACACACACTCACACGCACACAAACACTCAACCTCAGACACACACAGACACTCATACAGACACTCACATACACACACGCACACACACACTCACACAAACACACTCACACTCAGACACACACACACACTCACAAACACGCTCACACACACACACTCACACACACACACACCCACACTCTCACACATAATCACACACAGACACACACTAACACTCAGACACACACACACACACTCACACACACACTCACACTCACACACACGCACACACTCAGACACACTCAAACTCAGACACACACACACACTCACACACACACACACACTCACACTCAGACACACACACACACTCACACACACAGACTCACACACACACTCACACACAAACACTCACACTCAGACACACACACACACACTCACACACATTCACACGCACACACTCACATTCAGACACACTCACACACACTCAGACACACACACACTCACACACACACTCACACACACACTCACACTCAGACACACGCACACACTCAGACACACTCACACTCAGACACACACACACACGCACACACTCAGACACAATCACACTCAGACACACACACACACGCACACACTCAGACACACTCACACTCAGACACACACAAAGACACACACACACACTCACACTCAGACACACACACACACTCACACACACAGACTCACACACACACTCACACACAAACACTCACACTCAGACACACACACACTCACACACACACTCACACGCACACACTCACATTCAGACACCACACACACGCACACACACACTCACAAACACGCTCACACACACACTCACACACACTCACTCACACACTCACATTCAGACACACATGCACACACTCAGACACACACCCACTCATACACACACTCACACACACACACTCACACTCAGACACACACACTCACACTCACACAAACACTCAACCTCAGACACACACACACAATCACACAGACACTCACACACACACGCACACACACACTCACACACACACACTCACACTCAGACACACACACACACTCACACACACACTCACACACACACACCCACACTCTCACACATAATCACACACACACTCACACTCAGACACACACACTCACACTCAGACACACACGCACACACTCAGACACACTCACACTCACACACGCACACACTCACATACTCAGACACACTCACCCTCAGACACACACACACACCCCACCCCCCACAGACACCCACTCACACACGCACTCACACAAACACTCACACACACACACCCCCACACTCACACACATAATCTCTCACACACACACACTCACACACAGACACACACACACACTCACACACACTCACACTCAGACACACATGCACACACTCAAACACACTCACACTAGACACACACACATGCACACACTCAGACACACTCACACTCAGACACACACACACACTCACACACTCAGACACACTCACACTCAGACACACACAGACACACACAGACACACACACACACACTCAAAAAAAAGCTCATAAACACACACTCTCACACACACACACTCACACTCACACACACACATACACACACTCACACACACACACACTCACACACACACGCACACATACACACACTCACACATACGCACTCACACACTCACATTCACACACACACTCACTCACACTCACACACACACTCACAAACACACTCACACGCACACACTCAGACACACACACATACCCACATTCAGACAGACACACATACCCACACTCAGACACACACACATACCCACATTCAGACAGACACACACACTCACATTCAGTCAAACACACACACACACACTCACACACTCACACACACACACTCACACATGCACACACTCAGACACACTCACACACACACTCACACACAAAAACTCACAGTCAGACACACACACACTCTCACACACACACACACACTGACACACCCACTCTCACACACACATTCACACTCAGATACACACACACACTCACACACACGCACACACACTCAGACACACACACATACCCACAATCAGACACACACACACCCACACTCAGACACACTCAGACACACACACATACCCACACACAAACACACACACACACACTCAAACACACACACACACACACACACTCACACACACACATACCCACACTCAGACACACACACATACCCACATTCAGAAAGACACACACACTCACACTCAGACAAACACACACACTCACACACACACTCACACTCACACACACACACATACACACAGTTACATTCACACATACACACTCACACACTCACACTCACACACAGACACTCACTCACACACACACATTCACACACACCCCACACCCCACAGACACTCACACACACACTCAGACACGCACACACACTCACGCACACACCCACACTCATAAACATACACCCACATTCACACTCAGACACACACCACACTCACACTCACACTCAGACACACACACAAACACACACCCACACTCACACACACACAAACACCCACACACAACCACGCACACCCACACTCACACACAAACACACGCACACACTCACACACACACAAGTGCACACACACACACAAACACACACGCACTCACACCCACACACACACATTCACACACACAAACACACATACACAAACACACACCCACCCACACTCACAGACACAAACACACACACACACACACACACTCACACGCACAGGTGCACACACACACACAAACACACACACACACACACTCACACACACACACTCACACACACACACACGCACACACACACACACACACACACTCACACACACACACTCGCACACACACACACACTCGCACACACACACTCACACACACACACACATTCGCACACACACACTCACACACACACACGCACACACACACACACACACACACACACATTCACACACACACACTCACACTCACACACAGCCATACACTCACTCACACACACCCACACACACACCCACACACACACTCACACCCACCCACACACTTGCACATACCCACAAACACACACTCACACTCACTCACACACACTCACACACACACAAACACTCAAACACACACTCACACACACTCACACACACACTCACAACACACGCCCACACTCACACACATAATCACACACACACACATTTACACACACAATCCCACACACCCACATTCACTCACCAACACACTCATATTTACACACACCCCACAGACACCCACACACACACTCACACACACACTCACACACACACTCACACCCACACCCACACAAATGCACTCATACTCACACACAAACACTCACACACACACGCACACACACACACACACACACACATTCACACACACACACACACTCACACTCACACACAGCCATACACTCACTCACACACACCCACACACACACCCACACACACACTCACACCCACCCACACACTTGCACATACCCACAAACACACACTCACACTCACTCACACACACTCACACACACACAAACACTCAAACACACACTCACACACACTCACACACACACTCACAACACACACCCACACTCACACACATAATCACACACACACACATTTACACACACAATCCCACACACCCACATTCACTCACCAACACACTCACATTTACACACACCCCACAGACACCCACACACACTCTCACACACACACTCACACACACACTCACACACACACTCACACCCACACCCACACAAATGCACTCATACTCACACACAAACACTCACACACACACTCACACACACACACACTCACACTTAAAAACACACACGCACTCATACACCATCACACACACACACACTCACACACACCCACACTCACACACACACACATACACACACTCACGCTTAAAAACACACACGCACTCATACACCATCACACACACACACACTCACACACACCCACACTCACACACACTCACAATCACACACAGACACACACTCACACATATACCCACACACATACCCACACACACAAACACAAACACACTCACACACACACACTCACACACACACATAAACTCACACTCAGACACACACACACACTCAGACACACTCAAATTCAGACACACACACACTCAGACACACACACAAACTCACACTCAGACACACACACACACTCACACACACTCATACACACACACTCACACACAAACACTCACACTCAGACACACACAGACACACTCACACACACCCATACCCACACACACTCACACACACGCACACACACACTCACACATACTCACACACACACTCACAATACACACCCACACTCACACACATAATCACCCACACACACCCACATTTACACACACAATCCCACACACCCACATTCACTCACCAACACACTCACACGTACACACCCCCCACAGACACCCACACACACACTCACACTTAAAAACACACACGTACTCATACACCATCACACACACCCACACAACCACACTCACACACCCACACACCACACACTCACACACACACAAACACAAACACACGCACACACTCTCACACACACACAAACACTCACACACACCCACACTCAGACAAACACGCAGACACTCAGACACACTCAAACTCAGACACACACACACACTCAGACACACTCAAACTCAGACACACACTCAAACTCAGACACACACACACACTCAGACACACTCAAACTCAGACACACACACACTCAGAAAAACACATACTCTCACACTCAGACACACACACACACTCACATACAAACACTCACACTCAGACACACACACACACACAAACACTCACACTCAGACACACACACACACTCACACACAAACACTCACACTCAGACACACACAGACACACACTCACATACCCACACCCACACACACACACTCACACACACTCACACACACACTCACAACACACACCCACACTCACACACATAATCACACACACACACATTTACACACACAATCCCACACACCCACATTCACTCACCAACACACTCACATTTACACACACCCCACAGACACCCACACACACTCTCACACACACACTCACACACACACTCACACACACACTCACACCCACACCCACACAAATGCACTCATACTCACACACAAACACTCACACACACACTCACACACACACACACTCACACTTAAAAACACACACGCACTCATACACCATCACACACACACACACTCACACACACCCACACTCACACACACACACATACACACACTCACGCTTAAAAACACACACGCACTCATACACCATCACACACACACACACTCACACACACCCACACTCACACACACTCACAATCACACACAGACACACACTCACACATATACCCACACACATACCCACACACACAAACACAAACACACTCACACACACACACTCACACACACACATAAACTCACACTCAGACACACACACACACTCAGACACACTCAAATTCAGACACACACACACTCAGACACACACACAAACTCACACTCAGACACACACACACACTCACACACACTCATACACACACACTCACACACAAACACTCACACTCAGACACACACAGACACACTCACACACACCCATACCCACACACACTCACACACACGCACACACACACTCACACATACTCACACACACACTCACAATACACACCCACACTCACACACATAATCACACACACACACCCACATTTACACACACAATCCCACACACCCACATTCACTCACCAACACACTCACACGTACACACCCCCCACAGACACCCACACACACACTCACACTTAAAAACACACACGTACTCATACACCATCACACACACCCACACAACCACACTCACACACCCACACACCACACACTCACACACACACAAACACAAACACACGCACACACTCTCACACACACACAAACACTCACACACACCCACACTCAGACAAACACGCAGACACTCAGACACACTCAAACTCAGACACACACACACACTCAGACACACTCAAACTCAGACACACACTCAAACTCAGACACACACACACACTCAGACACACTCAAACTCAGACACACACACACTCAGAAAAACACATACTCTCACACTCAGACACACACACACACACACACTCACATACAAACACTCACACTCAGACACACACACACACACAAACACTCACACTCAGACACACACACACACTCACACACAAACACTCACACTCAGACACACACAGACACACACTCACATACCCACACCCACACACACACACTCACACACACACTCACACCCACACCCACACAAACGCACTCACACTCACACACTCACACACACACTCACACAGACACTCACACTTAAAAACAGTGCACACATACACAATCACACACACACACTCACACACACCCACACTCACAGACACACACCCACACACACTCACACTGACACACCGACACACACTCACATCCACACACACACACACTCACACACACTCACACTCATAATCACACACACACACTCACATTTACACACACAAACCCACACAGCCACATTCACTCACCAACACACTCACACGCACACACACCTCACCCCCCACACACAACCACACACACACACTCACACACACTCACACACACACTCAAACAGAAACACTCACACACAGATACACACGCAAACACTCACACACACACAAGTGCACACACACACACAAACACACACGCACTCACACCCACACACACACATTCACACACACAAACACACATACACAAACACACACCCACCCACACTCACAGACACAAACACACACACACACACACACACTCACACGCACAGGTGCACACACACACACAAACACACACACACACACACTCACACACACACACTCACACACACACACACGCACACACACACACACACACACACACTCACACACACACACTCGCACACACACACACACACTCGCACACACACACTCACACACACTCACACACTCGCACACACACACTCACACACACACACGCACACACACACACACACACACACACATTCACACACACACACTCACACTCACACACAGCCATACACTCACTCACACACACCCACACACACACCCACACACACACTCACACCCACCCACACACTTGCACATACCCACAAACACACACTCACACTCACTCACACACACACACTCACACACACAAACACTCAAACACACACTCACACACACTCACACACACACTCACAACATACGCCCACACTCACACACATAATCACACACACACACATTTACACACACAATCCCACACACCCACATTCACTCACCAACACACTCACATTTACACACACCCCACAGACACCCACACACACACTCACACACACACTCACACACACACTCACACCCACACCCACACAAATGCACTCATACTCACACACAAACACTCACACACACACACACGCACGCACACACACACACACACACACACACATTCACACACACACACACACTCACACTCACACACAGCCATACACTCACTCACACACACCCACACACACACCCACACACACACTCACACCCACCCACACACTTGCACATACCCACAAACACACACTCACACTCACTCACACACACTCACACACACACAAACACTCAAACACACACTCACACACACTCACACACACACTCACAACACACACCCACACTCACACACATAATCACACACACACACATTTACACACAAAATCCCACACACCCACATTCACTCACCAACACACTCACATTTACACACACCCCACAGACACCCACACACACTCTCACACACACACTCACACACACACTCACACACACACTCACACCCACACCCACACAAATGCACTCATACTCACACACAAACACTCACACACACACTCACACACACACACACTCACACTTAAAAACACACACGCACTCATACACCATCACACACACACACACTCACACACACCCACACTCACACACACACACATACACACACTCACGCTTAAAAACACACACGCACTCATACACCATCACACACACACACACTCACACACACCCACACTCACACACACTCACAATCACACACAGACACACACTCACACATATACCCACACACATACCCACACACACAAACACAAACACACTCACACACACACACTCACACACACACATAAACTCACACTCAGACACACACACACACTCAGACACACTCAAATTCAGACACACACACACTCAGACACACACACAAACTCACACTCAGACACACACACACACTCACACACACTCATACACACACACTCACACACAAACACTCACACTCAGACACACACAGACACACTCACACACACCCATACCCACACACACTCACACACACGCACACACACACTCACACATACTCACACACACACTCACAATACACACCCACACTCACACACATAATCACCCACACACACCCACATTTACACACACAATCCCACACACCCACATTCACTCACCAACACACTCACACGTACACACCCCCCACAGACACCCACACACACACTCACACTTAAAAACACACACGTACTCATACACCATCACACACACCCACACAACCACACTCACACACCCACACACCACACACTCACACACACACAAACACAAACACACGCACACACTCTCACACACACACAAACACTCACACACACCCACACTCAGACAAACACGCAGACACTCAGACACACTCAAACTCAGACACACACACACACTCAGACACACTCAAACTCAGACACACACTCAAACTCAGACACACACACACACTCAGACACACTCAAACTCAGACACACACACACTCAGAAAAACACATACTCTCACACTCAGACACACACACACACTCACATACAAACACTCACACTCAGACACACACACACACACAAACACTCACACTCAGACACACACACACACTCACACACAAACACTCACACTCAGACACACACAGACACACACTCACATACCCACACCCACACACACACACTCACACACACACACTCACACACACTCACAAACAGGCTCGCACACACATAGATACATAGAAGATAGGAGCAGGAGTAGGCCATCCGGCCCTTCGAGCCTGCTCCGCCATTTAATGAGATCATGGCTGATCCTCCAATTCAGTATCCCGTCCCCGCCTTCTCTCCGTAACCCTTAACCCCTTTTGCCTGTAGAAATATATCTAATTCCCTCTTAAATATATTTAATGAGCTGGCGTACACTGCCCTCTGTGGCAATGAGTTCCACAGGTTCACCACCCTCTGAGTGAAGAAATTCCCCCTCATTTCTGTCCTAAATGGTTTAGCCCTTATCCTTAAATTATGTCCTCTAGTTCTGTTCTCACCCGCCAAGGGAAACATTCCTTCTGCATCTAGTCTGTCTAGACCTGTCAGAATTTTATACACTTCTATGAGGTCCCCTCTCAATCTTCTAAACTCCAGTGTGTACATCTCTAAACTACATAGTCTCTCCTCATAGGTCAATCCCGCCATTCCTGGTATCAGCCTGGTGAATCGCCGCTGCACCCCCTCCATGGCAAGAACATCTTTCCTCAGATGAGGCGACCAAAACTGTACACAGTACTCGAGGTGTGGTCTCACCAGTGCCCTGTACAGCTGCAGCAAGGTATCCCTGTTCCTGTATTCCAACCCTTTTGCTATGAAGGCCAGCATACCGTTTGCCTTCTTGACCGCCTGTTGCACCTGCATGCTCGCCTTCAGTGACTGGTGTACAAGAACACCCAGGTCTCTCTGTACTTCCCCCTCTCCCAATTTATTGCCATTTAAATAATAATTTGCCCTCCCGTTCCTGCACCCAAGGTGGATAACTTCGCACTTGTCCACATTATAGTGCATCTGCCATTTATCCGCCCAATCACCCAGTCTGTCCAAATCGCTCTGGAGCTTCCTGGTCTCCTCCTCTGAGCCCACCCCCCCTCCTAGTTTAGTGTCGTCTGCAAATTTGGAAATGCTGCATCCGACTCCCTGATCTAGGTCATTAATGTAAATTGTGAACAGCTGGGGACCCAGGACAGATCCCTGTGGTACCCCACTTGTTACTGCCTGCCATTCAGAAAATGAGCCGTTTATTCCAACTCTCTGTTTTCTATCTGACATGATGCGGAGATGCCGGTGTTGGACTGGGGTGGACAAAATTGAGAGGTCGCACAACACCAGGTTATAGTCCAACAGTTTTATTTGAAATCACAAGCTTTCGGAACTATCGCTCCTTCCTCAGGGAAGGAGCGATAGTTCCGAAAGCTTGTGATTTCAAATAAAACTGTTGGACTATAACCTGGTGTTGTGCGACCTCTCAATTCTATCTGACAGCCAGTTCTCTATCCACGTCAATACTTTCCCCTTTATCCCATGAGCTTCAATTTTCCATGCTAATCTTTTATGTGGGACCTTGTCGAAGGCCTTTTGGAAGTCCAGGTACACCACATCTACTGGCTCTCCCCCATCTATTTTACCAGTTACTCCCTCAAAAAATTCCAATAGATTAGTCAAGCACGATTTACCCTTTGTAAATCCATGTTGACTCTGTCCTATCCTGTCCCCATTTGCTAAGTGCTCCGCTATTTCATCCTTAATGATGGACTCCAGCATTTTGCCCACAACTGATGTAAGGCTTACAGGTCTGTAATTACCTGCTTTTTCCCTACCCCCCTTTTTGAATAGTGGGGTAACGTTAGCTACCCTCCAATCCATGGGCACTGTTCCCGAGTCTAATGAATTCTGAAAAATCATACTTAGTGCATCCGCTATCTCTAGGGCCACCTCCTTCAGTACCCTAGGATGCATGTTATCAGGCCCTGGGGATTTGTCCGCCTTCAATCCCTTTAACTTCCTTAACACACACACTCACACACACACACACACACTCACACACACTCACACACACTCAAACACTCACACACATAATCCCACACACACACACACATTTACACACACAATCCCACACACCCACATTCACAACCAACACACCCACACGTACACACCCCCACCCCCCACAGACATCCACACACACACACTCACACACACACTCACACCCACACCCACACAAATGCACTCACACTCACACACTCACACACACACTCACACAGACACTCACACTTAAAAACAGTGCACACATACACAATCACACACACACACTCACACACTCACACACACCCACACTCACAGACACACACCCACACACACTCACACTGACACACAGACACACACTCACACACACACATCCACACACACACACACTCACACACACTCACACTCATAATCACACACACACACACTCACATTTACACACACAAACCCACACAGCCACATTCACTCACCAACACACTCACACGCACACACACCTCACCCCCCACACACAACCACACACACACACTCACACACACACTCACACACACACTCAAACAGAAACACTCACACACAGATACACACGCAAACACTCACACACACACACTCACACACACACACTCACACACACACTCACACACTCACACTCACACACACACACATGCACACACACACTCACACACACACTCACACACCCACACCCACACCCACACACACTCAGACTCACACACAGATACACACTCACACAAACACACACACACACACACAAACACACAAACCCACTCACACACAGACACACACTCACATACACAAATCCACACACACACACTCACACACACTCACAAACACACCCACACACACTCACACACACCCACACTCACACACACTCACAATCACACACAGACACACACTCACACATATACCCACACACATACCCACACACACAAACACAAACACACTCACACACACACACTCACACACCCACATAAACTCACACTCAGACACACACACACACTCAGACACACTCAAATTCAGACACACACACACTCAGACACACACACAAACTCACACTCAGACACACACACACACTCACACACACTCATACACACACACTCACACACAAACACTCACACTCAGACACACACAGACACACTCACACACACCCATACCCACACACACTCACACACACGCACACACACACTCACACATACTCACACATACACTCACAATACACACCCACACTCACACACATAATCACCCACACACACCCACATTTACACACACAATCCCACACACCCACATTCACTCACCAACACACTCACACGTACACACCCCCCACAGACACCCACACACACACTCACACTTAAAAACACACACGTACTCATACACCATCACACACACCCACACAACCACACTCACACACCCACACACCACACACTCACACACACACAAACACAAACACACGCACACACTCTCACACACACACAAACACTCACACACACCCACACTCAGACAAACACGCAGACACTCAGACACACTCAAACTCAGACACACACACACACTCAGACACACTCAAACTCAGACACACACTCAAACTCAGACACACACACACACTCAGACACACTCAAACTCAGACACACACACACTCAGAAAAACACATACTCTCACACTCAGACACACACACACACTCACATACAAACACTCACACTCAGACACACACACACACACAAACACTCACACTCAGACACACACACACACTCACACACAAACACTCACACTCAGACACACACAGACACACACTCACATACCCACACCCACACACACACACTCACACACACACACTCACACACACTCACAAACAGGCTCGCACACACACACTCACACACACACACACTCACACACACTCACACACACTCAAACACTCACACACATAATCCCACACACACACACACATTTACACACACAATCCCACACACCCACATTCACTAACCAACACACCCACACGTACACACCCCCACCCCCCACAGACACCCACACACACACACTCACACACACACTCACACCCACACCCACACAAACGCACTCACACTCACACACTCACACACACACTCACACAGACACTCACACTTAAAAACAGTGCACACATACACAATCACACACACAGACACACACTCACACACACCCACACTCACAGACACACACCCACACACACTCACACTGACACACAGACACACACTCACACAGACACTCACACTTAAAAACAGTGCACACATACACAATCACACACACACACTCACACACACCCACACTCACAGACACACACCCACACACACTCACACTGACACACCGACACACACTCACACACACACATCCACACACACACACACTCACACACACTCACACTCATAATCACACACACACACTCACATTTACACACACAAACCCACACAGCCACATTCACTCACCAACACACTCACACGCACACACACCTCACCCCCCACACACAACCACACACACACACTCACACACACACTCACACACACACTCAAACAGAAACACTCACACACAGATACACACGCAAACACTCACACACACTCACACACACACACTCACACACACACTCACACACTCACACTCACACACACACACACACGCACACACACACTCACACACACACTCACACACCCACACACACTCAGACTCACACACAGATACACACTCACACAAACACACACACACACACACAAACACACAAACCCACTCACACACAGACACACACTCACATACACAAATCCACACACACACACTCACACACACTCACAAACACACCCACACACACTCACACACACCCACACACTCGCACACACCGACAAACACACACTCACACTCACTCACACACACTCACACACACCCACAGACACCCACACACACACTCACACACACACTCACACACACACACACCCACACACTCACACTCATAATCACACACACACACACTCACATTTACACACACAAACCCACACAGCCACATTCACTCACCAACACACTCACACGCACACACACCTCACCCCCCACAGACAACCACACCCACACACCACACACTCACACACACACAAACACAAACACACGCACACACTCTCACACACACACAAACACTCACACACACCCACACTCAGACAAACACGCAGACACTCAGACACACTCAAACTCAGACACACACACACACTCAGACACACTCAAACTCAGACACACACTCAAACTCAGACACACACACACACTCAGACACACTCAGACACACACACACTCAGAAAAACACATACTCTCACACTCAGACACACACACACACTCACATACAAACACTCACACTCAGACACACACACACACAAACACTCACACTCAGACACGCACACACACTCACACACAAACACTCACACTCAGACACACACAGACACACACTCACATACCCACACCCACACACACACACTCACACACACACACTCACACACACTCACAAACAGGCTCGCACACACATAGATACATAGAAGATAGGAGCAGGAGTAGGCCATCCGGCCCTTCGAGCCTGCTCCGCCATTTAATGAGATCATGGCTGATCCTCCAATTCAGTATCCCGTCCCCGCCTTCTCTCCGTAACCCTTAACCCCTTTTGCCTGTAGAAATATATCTAATTCCCTCTTAAATATATTTAATGAGCTGGCGTACACTGCCCTCTGTGGCAATGAGTTCCACAGGTTCACCACCCTCTGAGTGAAGAAATTCCCCCTCATTTCTGTCCTAAATGGTTTAGCCCTTATCCTTAAATTATGTCCTCTAGTTCTGTTCTCACCCGCCAAGGGAAACATTCCTTCTGCATCTAGTCTGTCTAGACCTGTCAGAATTTTATACACTTCTATGAGGTCCCCTCTCAATCTTCTAAACTCCAGTGTGTACATCTCTAAACTACATAGTCTCTCCTCATAGGTCAATCCCGCCATTCCTGGTATCAGCCTGGTGAATCGCCGCTGCACCCCCTCCATGGCAAGAACATCTTTCCTCAGATGAGGCGACCAAAACTGTACACAGTACTCGAGGTGTGGTCTCACCAGTGCCCTGTACAGCTGCAGCAAGGTATCCCTGTTCCTGTATTCCAACCCTTTTGCTATGAAGGCCAGCATACCGTTTGCCTTCTTGACCGCCTGTTGCACCTGCATGCTCGCCTTCAGTGACTGGTGTACAAGAACACCCAGGTCTCTCTGTACTTCCCCCTCTCCCAATTTATTGCCATTTAAATAATAATTTGCCCTCCCGTTCCTGCACCCAAGGTGGATAACTTCGCACTTGTCCACATTATAGTGCATCTGCCATTTATCCGCCCAATCACCCAGTCTGTCCAAATCGCTCTGGAGCTTCCTGGTCTCCTCCTCTGAGCCCACCCCCCCTCCTAGTTTAGTGTCGTCTGCAAATTTGGAAATGCTGCATCCGACTCCCTGATCTAGGTCATTAATGTAAATTGTGAACAGCTGGGGACCCAGGACAGATCCCTGTGGTACCCCACTTGTTACTGCCTGCCATTCAGAAAATGAGCCGTTTATTCCAACTCTCTGTTTTCTATCTGACAGCCAGTTCTCTATCCACGTCAATACTTTCCCCTTTATCCCATGAGCTTCAATTTTCCATGCTAATCTTTTATGTGGGACCTTGTCGAAGGCCTTTTGGAAGTCCAGGTACACCACATCTACTGGCTCTCCCCCATCTATTTTACCAGTTACTCCCTCAAAAAATTCCAATAGATTAGTCAAGCACGATTTACCCTTTGTAAATCCATGTTGACTCTGTCCTATCCTGTCCCCATTTGCTAAGTGCTCCGCTATTTCATCCTTAATGATGGACTCCAGCATTTTGCCCACAACTGATGTAAGGCTTACAGGTCTGTAATTACCTGCTTTTTCCCTACCCCCCTTTTTGAATAGTGGGGTAACGTTAGCTACCCTCCAATCCATGGGCACTGTTCCCGAGTCTAATGAATTCTGAAAAATCATACTTAGTGCATCCGCTATCTCTAGGGCCACCTCCTTCAGTACCCTAGGATGCATGTTATCAGGCCCTGGGGATTTGTCCGCCTTCAATCCCTTTAACTTCCTTAACACACACACTCACACACACACACACACACTCACACACACTCACACACACTCAAACACTCACACACATAATCCCACACACACACACACATTTACACACACAATCCCACACACCCACATTCACAACCAACACACCCACACGTACACACCCCCACCCCCCACAGACACCCACACACACACACTCACACACACACTCACACCCACACCCACACAAATGCACTCACACTCACACACTCACACACACACTCACACAGACACTCACACTTAAAAACAGTGCACACATACACAATCACACACACACACTCACACACTCACACACACCCACACTCACAGACACACACCCACACACACTCACACTGACACACAGACACACACTCACACACACACATCCACACACACACACACTCACACACACTCACACTCATAATCACACACACACACACTCACATTTACACACACAAACCCACACAGCCACATTCACTCACCAACACACTCACACGCACACACACCTCACCCCCCACACACAACCACACACACACACTCACACACACACTCACACACACACTCAAACAGAAACACTCACACACAGATACACACGCAAACACTCACACACACACACTCACACACACACACTCACACACACACTCACACACTCACACTCACACACACACACACATGCACACACACACTCACACACACACTCACACACCCACACCCACACCCACACACACTCAGACTCACACACAGATACACACTCACACAAACACACACACACACACAAACACACAAACCCACTCACACACAGACACACACTCACATACACAAATCCACACACACACACTCACACACACTCACAAACACACCCACACACACTCACACACACCCACACACTCGCACACACCGACAAACACACACTCACACTCACTCACACACACTCACACACACCCACAGACACCCACACACACACTCACACACACACTCACACACACACACACCCACACACTCACACTCATAATCACACACACACACACACTCACATTTACACACACAAACCCACACAGCCACATTCACTCACCAACACACTCACACGCACACACACCTCACCCCCCACAGACAACCACACACACACTCAGACACTCACAGTCACACACACACACACATACTCACACACACACCCACACACACTCACACTCACACACAGATACACACTCACACAAACACACACACACACCCACACACACACACACACACACACTCACACACACTCACAAACACACCCACACACACACACACCGACAAACACACACTCACACTCACCCACAGGCACCCACACACACACTCACACACACTCACACAAACCCACACACACACACACACACACACACACACACTCACATTTACACACTCAAACTAACACAGCCACATTCACTCACCAACACACTCACACGCAAACACACCACACCCCCCACAGGCAACCACACACACACACACTCACACACACACTCACACACACAGACTCTCACACTCACACTCACACATACACACACACTCACAAACCAACTCACACACACACACACACACACACACTCACACTCACACACACACACTCACACACACACTCACACACAAGCACACAAACACAATCACAAACATGCCCACACACACTCACACCCACACTCACACACATAATCACAGACACACACACACACTCACACTCAGACACACATACACTCACACACACACTAACACTAAGACAAACACGCAGACACTCAGACACACTCAAACTCAGACACACACGCACACACTCAGACACACTCAAACTCAGACACACACACACTCAGACACACACACACTCACACTCAGACACACACGCACACACTCAGACACACACGCACACACTCATACACACTCAAACTCACACACACACACACTCACACACACACACACACTCACACTCAGACACTCACACACACTCACACACACTCACACACATACTCACACACACACACTCTCACACACACGCTCACACACTCACACTCACACTCACACACACACTCACACACACTCACACACACACACTCACACACACTCACGCAGATACTCACACACACTCTCACACATACCCACACTCACATACACACAAACTCACACACACAATCACAAATAAACACACTCACACACACTCAGTCACACTCACACACATACCCACACCCACAATCACACATCCACACCCCGCCCCACACACACACACTGACACTCACACCGTGACACACATTCACACACACCCCACATCCCACAGACACTCACATACACACACTCACATACACACACTCACACACACACACTCACACACATACACTCACACACACACTCA
>CM059430.1:129712720-129715220 GCA_030390025.1 Squalus acanthias
CACTCACAACGTGACACACATTCACACATACCCCACATCCCACAGACACTCAGACCACGCACACTCACACACACACACTCACACACAAACTCACACACACTCAGACAGACTCTCACACACACACACACACACACATACACCCACACTCAAACACAAACACTCACACTCAGATACACATACAAGCACTCACACACACTCACACACACACACTCATACACTACACACCACACTCACATACACACACACACACTCACACACCCACTCACACACACACTCACACACATTCTCACAGCACAAACAAACCGACACTCACCAGCGCATAAACACATACACACACCTCACACTCAGATACACACACTCACACACTCACTCACACTCAGGCACACACACACTCAGACACACTCAAACTCACACACACACACACACACTCACACTCAGACACACACAAACACCCCACCCCCCACAGACACCCACTCACACACACACACACACACAGTCACACAAACACACCCACACTCACACAGATAATCACACACGCACACACACTCACACTCAGACACACACATACACTCACACACACACTCACACTCAGACACACACGCATGCACTCAGACACACTCACACTCAGACACACACACACACACGCACACACTCAGACATACTCACACTCAGACACGCACACACTCACACACTCAGACACACACACACTCAGACGCACACACACACACTCACACACACACTCATACACAAACACTCGCACTCACACACACACACTCACACAGACACTCACACACACACTCACACACACACACGCCCAAAGTCACACACACTTAGACACACACGCACACACTCAAACACACTCACACTCACACACGCCCACACGCACACACTCAGACACACTCACACTCAGACGCACACACACACACTCACACACACACTCACACACAAACACTCACACTCACACACACACACTCACACAGACACTCACACACACTCACACACACACATGCCCACACTCACACACATAATCACACACACGCACACACTCAGACACACTCACACACATAATCACACACACTCAGACATACACACTCACACAGATATTCACACACACTCTCACACATAAGAACACTCACATACACACAAACTCACACACACAATCACAAACAAACACACTCACACACACTCAGTCACACTCACACACATACCCACACCCACAATCACACATCCACACCCCACCCCACACACACACACACTCACACTCACACCGTGACACACATTGACACATACCCCACATCCCACAGACACTCAGACACACACACTCACACACACACACTCACACACAAACTCACACACACTCAGACACACTCTCACACACACACACACACACACATACACCCACACTCAAACACAAACACTCACACTCAGATACACACACAAGCACTCACACACACTCACACACACACACTCATACACACACTCACACTCACATACACACACACACACACACTCACACACACACTCACACACACACTCACACACATTCTCACACACAAACAAACCGACACTCACACGCATAATCACATACACACACTCACACTCAGATACACACACTCACACACTCACTCACACTCAGACACACATGCACACACTCAGACACACTCAAACTCACACACACACACACTCACACTCAGACACACACAAACACCCCACCCCCCACAGACACCCACTCACACACACACACACACACAGTCACACAAACACACCCACACTCACACAGATAATCACACACGCACACACACTCACACTCAGACACACACATACACTCACACACACACTCACACTCAGACACACACGCATGCACTCAGACACACTCACACTCAGACACACACACACACACGCACACACTCAGACATACTCACACTCAGACACACACACGCACACACTCACACACTCAGACACACTCACACTCAGACACACACACACACACTCACACACACACTCATACACAAACACTCGCACTCACACACACACACACTCACACAGACACTCACACACACACTCACACACACACACGCCCAAAGTCACACACACTTAGACACACACGCACACACTCAAACACACTCACACTCACACACGCCCACACGCACACACTCAGACACACTCACACTCAGACGCACACACACACACTCACACACAGACTCACACACAAACACTCACACTCACACACACACACTCACACAGACACTCACACACACTCACACACACACATGCCCACACTCACACACATAATCACACACACACGCACACACTCAGACACACTCACACACGCACACACGCACACACTCAGACACACTCACACTCACACACACACACACACCCCACCCCCCACAGACTCCCACTCACACACACACACACACACACACTCACAGACACACACTCACACAGATAATCACACACGCACACACACTCACACTCAGACACACTCACACTATGACAC
>CM059430.1:129725220-129755220 GCA_030390025.1 Squalus acanthias
ACACACACACTCACACACACACTCAGACCCACACACACACTCACACACACGCAAGCACACACACTCCACACACCCACCTACACACACGTACACACACTCACACCCACGCACACACTCACAAACTCACACACACCCACAATCACACTCACCCACACACCCACACAAGGACGCACACACACTGACACAGGCTCACATTTACACCCATACACATTCACACACACACACACACACACACCCATACGCAATCACACTCACACACAGCCACACACACACACACACTTGCACTCACACACACACACAAACCCCAACACTCTCACACACACACACACACAATCACACACACCCATACTCACACACACTCACACACACTCACACACATACTCACACACACTCACACACACATTCACACACTCACACACACACACACACTCACACACTCACGCACACACTCACGCACACACTCACGCACACACATACTCACACACACTCACACACACTCACACACACACAAACAAACACTCACACACACACCCAAAACACACACACACTCACAGACACACACACACTCACCTACGCTCACACACACTCACACACTCACACACACACAGATACACACAAACACACGCCCACAGACAGACATCATACTCACACACACTCACACTCACACACACTCTCACACCCACACACACAAATACTCACACACACCCACAATCACACACTCGCATACACACACACACTCACACACTCTCACCCTCTCACACACACGCACACACACCCAACACACCCTCACACCCACGCAACCCCACACACACTCTCACACACACTCACACACATACTCACACACTCACGCACACAGACACACTCACACACTCACACACACACACGCACTCTCACACACACGCACTCACACACACCCACAATCACAGACTCACACACACAAGCCACACACCCACCCACCCACACACAAACACACCCACACATACACACATACGCACACACACATCCACCCACACACCCACACCCACACAGACACACATACACACACTCACACACACTCACACTCACACACCCTCGTACCCACCCACACACACACTCACTTGCTCACACACACACTCACACACATACTCGCACACACTCACACACACTCACACACACACTCACACACACACACTCACACACACTCACACACACACTCACACACACACACATACTCAAACACACTCACACACACTCTCACGCACACTCACGCACACACTCACCCACACACAGACACTCACACTCAATCCCACACACCCACACACAATCATGCACACACTCACACACACACAGACAGACACACACACACTCTCTTACATACAGACAGATACACACAAACACACACCCACAGACAGACACACACTCACACACAAACACACACCCACAGACACACACACAAACACTCACCCACACTCACCTACACTCACACACACACACACACACACACTCACACAGGACTCACACACACACAGACACACACAAACACCCACCCACAGACAGATACACACACACACTCAGACTCACACACAAACACCCACCAACACACACAGAGACACACACAAACACCCACCTACAGACAGATACATACACACACACACACTCACACTCACAGACAAACACCCACCGACACACATTCACACACACTCACACTGTCACACACATACTCACACACACACACAAACACACACTCACACTCACACACAATCACACATACACACTCCCACACACACACACACTCACACACACACTCACATACACTCACACACATTCAAACTCACACACAATCCCACACACCCACACACAATCACGCACACTCACCCACACACCCACAAACACACACACACTCAAAGACACACACACACTCACCAACACTCACACACTCACACACGCACTCACATACAGACAGATACACACAAACAAACACCAACAGACACTCACACACACTATGTTCACTATGGAGAAGGACGATGTAGGCATAGAAATCAGGCAGGCGGATTGTGATATACTTGAACAGATTAGTATTGAGAGGGAGGATGTACTAACGGTTTTAGCGGGCTTAAAAGTGGATAAATCCCCAGGCCCAGATGAGATGTATACCAGGCTCATGTGTGAGGCAAGGGAGGAGATTGCAGGGGCTCTGACACAAATTTTCAGAACCTCTCTGGCCACAGGGGAGATAAAATTGAGAGGTCGCACAACACCAGGTTATAGTCCAACAGTTTTATTTGAAATCACAAGCTTTCGGAACTATCGCTCCTTCCTCAGGTGAAGTAAATTGGATACAGAATCGTCAGAGCATATGCTCTGACGATTCTGTATCCAATTTACTTCACCTGAGGAAGGAGCGATAGTTCCGAAAGCTTGTGATTTCAAATAAAACTGTTGGACTATAACCTGGTGTTGTGCGACCTCTCAATTTTGTCCACCCCAGTCCAACACCGGCATCTCCGCATCATGACCACAGGGGAGATGCCAGAGGACTGGAGAACAGCTAACGTAGTACCATTGTTCAAGAAGGGTAGTAGAGATAAACCAGGGAATTACAGGCCAGTGAGCCTAACAACAGTGGTAGGGAAATTATTGGAAAAAATTCTGAGGAACAGAATTAGTCTCCACTTGGAGAGGCAAGGATTAATCAAGGATAGTCAGCAGGGCTTTGTCAGGGGGAGATCATGTCTAACCAATTTGATTGAATTTTTTGAGGGGGTGACTAGGTGCGTGGATGAGGGTGGTGCAGTTGATGTAGTCTACATGGACTTCAGTAAGGCTTTTGACAAAGTCCCGCATGGGAGACTGGTCAAGCAGGTAAGAGCCCATGGGATCCAGGGCAATTTGTCACATTGGATCCAAATTTGGCTTAGTGGCAGGAGGCAGAGGGCGATGGTCGAAGCTTGTTTTTGTGACTGGAAGCCTGTGTCCAGTGGTGTACCGCAGGGATCGGTGCTGGGTCCTTTGCTGTTTGTAGTGTACATTAATGATTTAGATATGAATGTAGGAGGTATGATCAGTAAGTTTGCAGATGACACGAAAATTGGTGGAATGGTAAATAGCGAGGAGGGAAGCCTCAGGCTACAGAACGATATAGACGTGTTGGTCAGATGGGCAGAACAGTGGCAAATGGTATTTAACCCTGAAAAGTGTGAGGTGATGCATTTTGGGAGGACTAACAAGGCAATGGAATACACAATGAATGGTAGGACCCTAGGAAGGACAAAGGATCAGAGGGACCTTGGTGTGCATGTACATAGATCCCTGAAGGCAGCAGGACAGGTAGATAAGGTGGTTAAAAAAGCATATGGGATACTTGCCTTCATTAGCCGAGGCATAGAATATAAGAGCAGGGAGATTATGATGGAGCTGTACAAAACGCTAGTTAGGCCACAGCTGGAATACTGTGTGCAGTTCTGGTCGCCACACTATAGGAAGGATGTGATTGCATTGGAGAGGGTGCAGAGGAGATTCACCAGGATGTTGCCTGGGCTGGAGCGCTTCAGCTATGAAGAGAGACTGGACAGGCTGGGGTTGTTTTCCTTAGAGCAGAGAAGGCTGAGGGGGGACCTGATTGAGGTGTATAAAATTATGAGGGGCATAGATAGGGTAGATAGAAAGGAACTTTTCTCCTTAGTAGAGGGGTCAATAACCAGGGGGCATAGTTTCAAGGTAAGGGGCAGGAGGTTTAGAGGGGATTTGAGGAAAAACTTTTTCACCCAGAGGGTGGTTGGAATCTGGAACTCACTGCCTGAAAGGGTGGTAGAGGCAGGAACCCTCACAACGTTCAAGAAGCATTTAGATGAGCACTTGAAACGACATAGCATACAAGGCTACGGACCAAGTGCTGGAAAATGGGATTAGAATAGACAGGGCTTGATGGCCGGCGCGGACACGATGGGCCGAAGGGCCTCTTTCTGTGCTGTATAACTCTATGGGGTAAAAATTCAGTTGGTTGCGCCTCCCGCTAGCGCCTTAAGAGGGCGCTAATGGGGCGCAAAGCCGCTAACGCCCGGGCGCAGCGATGTTTGCGCCGCTCGGGAACTTAACTAGACATTGTGCGGCGGCGCTAAACTTTACCGCTGCGACCACCTGCGCACGCAGATTGTGACGTCATTCCATGGTGCAACGCCCTTGTGGCGCCCCGGAGCGGAAATTGAGTGGCGCCCCCTGCCTTACCGCCTGGCGCATCCAACGACCGGAAGACTGGAATGCTATCAATCGCTGTGGGGCTGGGGGGGGCGCTATTTAAAGGGGGCCTCTTCCTGTCTTTTTCTGTGGTTGACATTTTTGCACCACTCGTTCTGAGAGAGAGAGAGAGATTCGGAGTGAGAGAAAGAGAGACTTCTGCATTGAGTCAATGCTTTGTGAGGTAGTTTTGCCTACTGATCCTAACTTCGCTGCTACTTTGGTTGCTGTCCTTCATAACTTTGCTTGCAAAGAGACTATGGGGGCTGCACTGATTGGGGGCGTCGTCCTGCTCCAGCTGAATCGGAGGACACAGAGACGCAGAGAGAGAGTGGCAATGATGGCCAGACGGAGGAGGGCCAACAGGCGTATGTACAGGAGAGCTTACCCTCCCAGGGTATATCGTGAACAGCTCTCCTACCTTCATATGTCTGAGGAGCTGTGTTTGCGAAGGCTGCGATTCAGCAAGGAGGTGGTCACTGAGCTCTGCCACCTGCTGCAGCCAGATCTGCAGCCTCAATTGAGGTCCAGGACGTCTCTGTCGGTGGCAGTGAAGGTCACAGTGGCTCTCAACTTCTATGCTACTGGCTCATTTCAAGCTGCTGCTGGGGACCTCGCCAATATCTCCCAGTTCGCGGTGCATTGCTGCATCCGGCAGGTCACAAATGCCCTCTTTAAAAGGAGACGAGAGTTCATCTCTTTCCCCATGACCCCAGACAAGCAGCGTGACCGCGCTCTGGGCTTTGCGAGGATAGCGGGCTTCCCCATGGTGCAGGGCGCCATTGACTGCACGCATGTGGCTTTGCGTGCTCCACATGAGAATGCCGAGGAATTCCGGAACAGAAAGGGGTTCCATTCCTTGAATGTTCAGTTGGTCTGTGACCACAGACAGCTGATACTCGCTGTCAATGCCCACTATCCTGGCAGCTGCCACGATGCTTTTATCCTGCGCCAGACTACTGTGGCAGAACTTTTCGAGGCACCGCATCAGCCAGTTGGTTGGCTTCTCGGGGACAAGGGGTATCCATTGAGCACCTGGCTGATGACACCGCTCCGTACGCCCAACACCCCTGCTGAGCTGCGGTACAATGAGAGCCATCAAGCTACCAGGAACATCATTGAGCGCACAATCGGCATGCTGAAGCAACGGTTCCGCTGTCTCGACCATTCTGGAGGAGCCCTGCAGTACTCGCCTGAACGAGTATCCAACTTCGTAGTTGTGTGCTGCATGTTTCATAACATGGCAATCGTCAGGACCCAGCCAATGCCACCAGGCCTTGGAGCACCACCAGAGGAGGAGGAGGAAGAGGAGGAAGAGGACGAGGAGGATGATCATCAGCAGCACCAAGGCGGGAGGGCGGCCCACAATGGTGAAACTGCAAGGGCCGTCCGTCAACGGCTGATAGCAAGCCGCTTCTAGGGCCCCTGCTGTGGAAATGGCTTCTGCCATTGCAACAACATCAATGAACCCAACACGCAACCCCTAAGCTGGCCAAGGCACCAATAATTCCAAACACCAACCATGTATATTTTGAATACAGAAACTTATTTATTTTACAAACTCTGTGTGTGTCAATTCCTCATGACAAACTCATAGAAATAAACACAAAAAAACAGTCAATAACATAACTGGTTCTCACAACCTGGAGATAATGTCCAAAACACTAAACAAAAGTTGGACCATGAACCTCGGCCTTTAATAAAAAAATGAGCAGCATTTTGGCACACCTCCTACTTTTTGCCCTTCGAGGGTGATCTCCTTCCCTTGCGCACTTCCCCCCTTCTAACCCTACTGCTCCTCCGTAATGGGACCTCAGTGGCTGCAGCAAGGCTGGTGGAAGGCTGCTGATCGTCAGACCCTGACACTGCAGATGCCCCTGAAGGACGGCCTCGACCAGTTCTGGGCCTGGAGGGCCCGGCTGCAGACTGCACCAACTCTGCATGGGCGGCAGCAGTCTGTCCTACAGGCGGTGGCAAGTGCAGTGGAGAAGTGACAGTGTTGGCAGCAGGAATGCTGTCATCGTGAGAGAGGACAGCAACTCCCTGCTCGCCCGACACACTGGCACTCCCACGGGGCAGCACTTCAGCATCCGGAGCAATCTGCTGGAGAACAGATTGCTGGCCTGCTGCGGCGCGGTGAGAGCCCCGGGGACATGTGAACGAACCATCGAGGTTGGCAGCAGTCTGTGCTCGCGTGGCCTCAATCTGAGTCTGCATGAGAACAGTCAGAGATGGGATCACGGCAGTCAGTGACTGAATTGCAGCACTAAGCGTTAGTGTGGCATCCGCCTGTGCTACAGCGAAGTGTTCCACACTCCTTGCAAGTGACTCAATGCATTCGGGCACCCTTCCCACTGCACCCATGAGCTCAGTGTGCATGCCCACCGCCTGGGTGTTCATTTCTGCGATCAGCCGCTCCTCCTCTGCATCCATTGCAGTAGGAGTCTCTGGCATACTCTCCCTCTGGGGAGAAGGCCCCCGTTCTTCCCTACCCCCATGGCGTTGCTGCAGTCCGCTGGGTCCTGGAGCTTCACCCTCATCAGACCCTTCCCCCCTGCTCCCCTCCAGGGAAGGCGTGTTCCCAGTGTGGGCATGGGCTTCCTCGGGAGAGGGTGGCACTGATGCTCCGGCTTCCTCTTCCTCCTCGGCTGCAGCTTCACTCCCACTGGCAGCTTCAGGGCCCGTCTCCTCAGCTGGTGAATCACCATCTGAAAGCAGGGAGGTACAAGAGTGGCTTTAGCGTGAGGACAGGGTGGCAGTAAGGGAGGAATAAGTGCAGCGAGTTAGCAAGTTGGATTGAAAGTGTCAAAGGCTGGTGTTGTGAGGGACAAGTGGAAGGACAGAGGACAAAAAGGTGATGACCTTACCATTGCTGTCCAGAACGGGGTCGGCGTCTCCAGTGGCAACGGGACCGATCACCCGGCTTGCCACAATCCTGTGGACACGCTCCTCAAGATCGCTGAGGGGTTGCAGCTGAGGCCGCCCTCCACCTGTCCGTTGCTGCTGTCTCTGATTATGCGCCAGCTTGGCCTGCAAGAAAAAGGACAGCATCTGAGTAAATATACAGCCATGGTCTTGCCTGATGTGCCTCCCATAGGTGAATAGCCCTTACTGTATGCAGCCATGGTCTTGCCTGATGTGCCTCCCATAGGTGAATAGCCCTTACTGTATGCAAAGTGTGGAATGTGTTTCATGAAAGGGCCATAGGTGTTGGATGAGTGTTGTGCATTGGGGTTTTAAGACCCTCTGGCCATAGAGTGAGGTTGAGATGGAGGGATGGAGAGGTATTGAGAAAAAGCCACTCACCCTGACGACCCGAGTGAGGTCGTTGAACTTTTTGCGGCATTGAACATGGGTCCTGGGCACCATGCTCCTGGAGGAGACGCTCTGAGCCACCTCCCTCCACACTCTTCTGTACTCGCGTGGCAAAGGCCTCCTGCCACTCTCAGGGAAGAGTATACATCTTCTGCGCTCCACCGCGCCAACCAGAGCATCCAAGGCCCGCTCGGTGAAGCGATGAGCTCGTTCTCTCACCCTCTCCATCCTTGGCAGCAAAATGGATTCACAGGTCTCTCCAGGCCGAGATTCAAGGCTGCAATGAGCAGGTTGTGGCTGGGGAGCAATTTGGCCCCCCCCCCCCCCCGCTTTAAGAACTGGCCGGCGCCAGTGTGTCTGTGTTCCCTCGCTAACTGGCAGCACCTGCGCTGCGCTCACGCGCTGAGTTAGCGCCTCACTGCTCGGCCTTTGCGCCTTAAGACAGGTGTGCAGCGCCTGATTTAGCGCTCCACTCACCTCCCGGGGCGGTAAAAGTGAAGTTTCCAGTCAGTGGCGATAATTAGCGCCAGGCGCTAATATTTGCGTCCAGACGATATTTGCGCCCCAAACGGGGCGCGACCTAATTTTTCCCCCTATGACTCTATCTATGACTCTATGACACACACTCACACACACTCACACACTCACACACACTCACACAAAATTCCTGTATTTGATTATGTTAATAGCCTAACACGTGCTTCAGACATGGGTAAACAATGCCTCTTATTTGGCCCTTACCAAAATGGCGTCTGCCACGGCCCACGCCCGAAGTGGGCGGATGTGAAGCGGCTGCCTTTTTTTTATGAAAACCAGCCTTAACTGCTGGCGCTAAGCAGGGGGATTTCTGCCCCGGGATCTATAATCACACCGCACAGAAGTGATGTAGTACAGCGTGTCAACACTTAGAGCATGTTCAAGAAAATGGGCACATTGCTTGCAAAATCCTGTTCATCTGTTGGCTTCGAATATCGGTGGCAGTGACGCTGGAGAAAGTCATGAAAATGGCTTCACCCTGTCGGCGCGTTAGCCTGTTGAGCAAGTGTCTGCGTCGAAGCCGAGCACTCAGTCTGCACAGCGGCCAATCCTGCCCCTGATGATGCGAGCGATTGCATCAATTACACATGGTGTCTTTGACAGCCGTAATTATACATCGTTATGGTGATCACGTCTGGCCCTGTCATGGAGACCAGCAAGTCTGCGTCTTTGCACTCGTTTAAGCCGTCAGTTGTCAGCGAGAAGTGGCAGAAGGGGAAGCGAGGCTGTGCAGCGAAGTGAACCAAGAATAGAGTAGGAGTTTCCACCCTCACCTCCGACAGCTTGTCACTAACCCACTGGTAGCTTTATTAATTACAATGAAGACATTTAATAATTGTATGGGAATGAACTGCAACCCTCAGGTAATCTCCGCATTGTTTGGCCTCATTATAATGTCAAAATGCTTTTTGCTAATTCACAAAATCCATAATTTGGTTTCTGAGGTTCCGACAGTCTCCGATAAAGATATTCGGCCAAATTATGGGCATAGGAAGTGTTGGATCAGATTGGAATTCAGCTTCATCACAAAAAGAAAACTCATGATAGTGCACTAATGCACAGCGAGGAGAATCCCAATGAATGCTCTCGCTCTACAAGACCACTCCTGGAATAGAAGAAAATAAATAACCCTGGGGTTGTCTGCGTGGGTGATCTTTTCTTGATTAGTCCGTGTGCACCGTCAGTCAGGATAATGTGTAAATACACATGAATTTCCCTGGGGACGGCTCTCCGACCGCAAGATCGACAGAAACCCCCGGTGAGATACTAAAGCAGAGTTTCCGCCGATCTACTGCCGAAGTTACGCCACTCGATCGGGAGTAACCTCCCAAGGAAATTCCCAGCGGGAAAAGCGAACCTTTGGAGTTTGTTGGTGTGAGATGTTTTCTGCCTTAAGTGATATCGATGCTTGTGGAATGTTGAGGACAGTGGGTGCAAGATTATTAAACTCACAACAGTTCAATTATTAAATAGTCCACTATACGGTTTGACGGGATGGAAGTCTGAAATTATTCCGATTATGGCAGGAGGCACCAATTATTCCTTCATCTCCAGTGGAAATCCACCACTTTTAAATATACACAGACACACAAACATATGTGCACACACACGAATGTGCCCGTGTACACATGCACTGACAGACACACACATGCACACATATAGACACAGGCAGGGCTAGGAAATACAGCATTAATATCAGCAATAAATATAACTAAAGAGCAGCTCCAACAAATTCTAACAATTGCTACCCAGATCAGTCCAGTCAGAAGGCAAACGATTTGGCAAAATTCAATATCAGCCAAATTATAGCAAGTCCGACTTTGTGTTCACATCAGCTGGCGAGGTGGGTGGAGCACTTTCCATTCAACGATGTCTCCCCACCGTGCTGCATCATCCAAGATAGCACCATGTGCGTTCATGTTACTGAGGGAGCGCTGCACTGTTGGAGGGGAAGTACTTAGGGAGCGCTGCACTGTCAGAGGGTCAGTACTGAGGGAGTGCTGCACTGTCGGAGGGGCAGTACTGAGGGAGCGCTGCACTGTTGGAGGAGTAGTACTGAGGGAGTGCTGCACTGTCGGAGGGTCAGTACTGAGGGAGTGCTGCACTGTCGGAGGGGCAGTACTGAGGGAGCGCTGCACTGTTGGAGGAGTAGTACTGAGGGAGTGCTGCACTGTCGGAGGGGCAGTACTGAGGGAGCGCCGCACTGTCGGAGGGGCAGTACTGAGGGAGCGCTGCACTGTTGGAGGAGTAGTACTGAGGGAGTGCTGCACTGTCGGAGGGGCAGTACTGAGGGAGCGCCGCACTGTCGGAGGGGCAGTACTGAGGGAGTGCTGCACTGTCGGAGGGGCAGTACTGAGGGAGCGCTGCACTGTCAGAGGGGCAGTACTGAGGGAGCGCCGCACTGTCGGAGGGGCAGTACTGAGGGAGTGCTGCACTGTCGGAGGGGCAGTACTGAGGGAGTGCCGCACTGTCGGAGGGGCAGTACTGAGGGAGCGCTGCACTGTCGGAGGGGCAGTACTGAGGGAGCGCTGCACTGTCGGAGGGGCAGTACTGAGGGAGCGCTGCACTGTCGGAGGGGCAGTACTGAGGGAGCGCCACATTGTTGGAGGTGCCGTCTTTCGGATGAATTGTTAAACCGAAGCCCCGATTGCTCTCTCAGGTGAACATAAAAGATTCCCCGGCCACTATTTTGAAGAAGAGCAAGAGATTTCTCCCCCTTGTCCTGGCCAATATTTATCCCTCAGCCAATATCATGAAAAAATTCACTCTGGTCATTAGGGTAGTGTCTGAGGGTTGCTTATAGACAGTGGTCAACAAAGATGGCGGCGGACATCATTTTTGCCCCAAAAAATAAGAAAATGCGGGAAATATACCATCGGGAGAAAAAGCAAGTTTCAGGTGGAACACTTCATGATCAATAGATTTTTGTTAGACTAGGGTATTAAGGAATATGGAACCAAGATGGGTAGATGGAGTTAAGATACAGATCAGCCATGATCTGATTGAATGGCAGAACAGGCTCAAGGGGCTGAATGGGCTCCTCCTGTTCCTACGTTTCTATTATTTGGCCTTGTTTTCATCTTCCTTCTGGTGAAATGGTTCCTCACTTTAAACACCAGTCTGCAGGTGAGCTAGGAAGAGATACTTTCAGAAGTGACATCGTGCTACAACTGAGTCACAATCAAGTGCACCTGGGCATTCTACATGGACGTATGGAAGTCATTCAATGACGGGCACCTTCATTGTGATCTGTTATCACCCTGCACCGAGTGAAGTCTGCTCATCTTAAAGTTAATATTGATGTTCTTTGAAAATAAAAAACATTTCTTGTCCAACCTAGTACTCTTAGAACCCTTGTCCCATATTCTTAAGCCTTGATCTGAATTCTGAGTTCTACATATAGCTCGGATACAAGGCTTGTTTTGTTACATTTCCATTCAAAGTCTTCATTTACTGTGGTTCCTCGAGGTACTGTCAATAAACTACAACAACACAACACTACATCATACTGTTCTGCCTGGACTGTGTTGTGTATAAACAATTTCATCTCAAAAAAAGGGAGCACAAACATTTTGTTTGAATTCAGCAATTCTGTACCTTCCAGTACAACCTAGATATTGGGAGTTTTACAAGTCTGCCTTTGCCTGAGTTGAATAATAAAAAGGGACTAGGTTTTTGCTCCCTGGGAAGTCCTGCTAAAAACAACTTGCATTTAGATAGTGCCTTTAACTTGGTGAATTGTCCCAAGACACCAAACTGTAATGCAATATCACAACTCCAGTTGTAAACATTCTTCTAACTTTGCTCTAATTCACTTTCACACAACACAAAAAAAGTCTTCAACTCTGGTCTCAGATTTCATAGAATGATACAGCACAGAAGAAGGCCATTTGGTCCATCGTGCCTATGCCGGCTCTTTGGTAGAGCTCTCCAATTAGTCCCACTCCCCCCTGCTCTTTCCCCACAGCCCTGTAAATTTTTCCCCTTCAGGTATTTATCCAATTCCCTTTTGAAAGTTATTATTGAATCTGCTTCCACCGTCCTATCAGGCAGCGCGTTCCAGATCACAACAACTCGCTGTGTAAAAAAAAGGTCTCCTCATCTCCCCCCTGTTTCTTCTGCCTATGTGAAAACTGTTGAGCTCGTGCAATATCTTTGCTTTCAGACAGTTTCATCTCACATTTCACTGTTACAAAAATAGCAGCACTTCCTGATTATGAATGATGATTAATAAAACATTACCAAATGCAATCAGCAAGTTAATCAACCTTCTTGTAATCTGCTTTCATTACTTATCTATTTACATAAGGTGTTATTTTTAAAGATTTGTAAGGATTGTTTTTTTGACTCGGGTATGCAGGAATGTCAGAAGCAGGTTTTTTTCTATCGAACCATAAATGTTCTTGATTATCTGAAGGCAGATGTTGTCATTGAAGGAATAGCTGTGGAACTGTAGAAAAGCCAAATTAAAGCCACTTTCATATTGTGCCATTGCCTCTGGGTCCTGACACCCCTTACAGCCACCAGCAGCAACAGGCATGAACTTACCAGATCTCTGGTGAGACGTTAAACTGAGGCCCCGTCTGCTCTCTTGGGTGGGCGTAATAGATCCCATGGCCATTATTTCAAAGAAGAGCAGGGGAGTTGCTCCCGGTGTCCTGGCCAAGATTTATCCCTCAACCAACATCACTGAAACAGATTATGCAATTATATGGCCCCATATCATGTCTCTGAGAAATATTTCATACTGCTTCACACAAACCACTTTGGAAGTTCATCTTCGCTGGGTCAAAATCCTGGAACTCCCTCCCTAACAGCACTGTGGGAGTACCATCACCACACAGACTGCAATGGTTCAAGAAGGCGGCTCACCACCACCTTCTCAAGGGCAATTAGGGATGGGCAATAAATGCTGGCCTTGTCAGCGACGCCCATATCCTGAGCATGATTGAACAAAAGTCACTATTATTATCATAGATTCATAGAAGTTACAGCACCGAAGGAGGCCATTTGACCCATCGTATCTATGTCAGTACTAGCTCTTCAATTGGAGCTGTCTATTCCAATCCCATCTCACTGCCCTTTCCCAGTTTCCTTTGATAGTTTTCCTTTTCAAATTCTCATCCAGTTTTCTTTTAAGTGATGTTCTAATCTCTGCCTCAATAGTCGCTTGTGGGAAAACATTCCATGCTCTGATGTGTGAAACCATTTCTCTAACTTCCCCCTTCATTATTCTAGTGATCATGCTCAGTCTGTGCCTCCTTTGCTATTGATTCACCAGGCCAATGGAAACAATCTTTCATTATTTACCCTCTCAAAACCTTTAAGAACTTTGAGACCTTTATTCGATTCTCATTTAACCTTCTCTGTTCCAGTGAGCTCGAATTTTTCTTCCTGAATATAGCCTCTTTTTTCGGCAAAGGCGATAATTTGCAAAAAGCAAGATCCCACAAACACCAATGAGATGAATGAGCAGCTATTGAGCCTCGGTTGAGAGAGGAATGCTGGCCAGGACACTGGGAGAACTCTCCTGCTCTTCTTTGAATAGTGCCATGGGACCTTCAGTAGTTACCTGAACTACTGGAACAGGTAGATGGAGCCTTGGCTTAACCGCTCATCATGGCTGACAATGGATCAATGATCCAATCCTGAATGGGGCTTGAATCCTGACTGAAACATATGATTGAAACATATAAGATCCTGAGGGGTCTGGACAGGGTGGATGTGGAGAGGATGTCTCCTCTTGTGGGAGAATCTAGAACTAGGGGTCACTGTTTAAAAATAAGGGGTCGCCCATTTAAGACAGAGATGAGGAGAAATTTTTTCTCACAGAGGGTCGTGAGTCTTTGGAACTCTCTTCCTCAGAGGGCGGTGGAAGCAGAGTCTTTGAATATTTTTAAGGCAGAAGTAGATAGAGTCTTGATAAGGAAGGGGGTGAAAGGTTATCGGGGGTAGGCAGGAATGTGGAGTAATCGGATCAGCCATGATCTAATTGAATGGTGGAGCAGGCTCGAGGGGCCGAGTGGCCTACTCCTGCTCCTAATTCGTATGTTCGTATGAAGAGGTGAGAGCGTCACCAACTGTGCCAAGCTGACACATATGTCCAAAGGAAATTTTTCTTCATTATTGATATTACCTCAACCCAATCGGCACAGGGCTCGGACGATGCAGCCACCTACTCCACCAGTGGAAGATGAGGGACGACCCGAAGTGCGACTGTGGCCATGAGTCCCAGACCATGGAACACATCACATCAACCCGCCCACTGAGATCTGTTGTGGGAGGCACCTCATTTCTCCACTCGGCATCTCAGGAGGCCATCGAATGAAGAGCCAAACTAGACGTCCCATTATAAGCTTTTCCCATTGTACGAAACAACACCATTGATATTACACGTGGAATGTATAACATCACTTTATAAAGTGTTTTTCGATAAACGCACTTAACCTGATCTGTCAGATATCAGGAAAAGAACCCTGGCAATTACATAGTCGATCCCATGGCATTGCACCGGGAGATTCTTCAGGTGACGCACGGTTAGGGATAATTAGATCAGGCTGCACAGACACAATCCCGCCCCATCTTAAAGTCAGATGTTCTGTCCTTGCTTTTATATATCCATTATAAACTCCTATGTCAACATTTTTAAATTGGGCATTTTAAAAAATGCAGATGGTTTCCTTATTTAAAAGTATAACTTTAGTTTGTAAATTCAAAAGGGATTTACTTAATTATTCCTTTTGAAATGATCGTTTGATTTTTAATAGGAACACAGGACCAGGAGGAGACCATTCAGCTCCTCGAGCCCGTTCCGCCATTCAATGAGATCATGGCTGATCTGTATCTTAACTCCATCTCCCCGCCTTGGTTCCGTAACCCTTGATACCCTTACCCAACTAAAATCTCTCAATCTCAGTTTTGAAATTTTCAATTGACCCCCAGCCTCAACAGCTTTTTGGGGAGAGAGAGTTCCAGATTTCCACCACCCTTTGTGCGAAGACGTGCTTCCTGACATCACCCCTGAACGGCCTGGCTCTAATTTTAAGGTGGTGTCCCCTTCTTCTGGACTCCCCCCCCCCCCCCCCCCACTCCACCAGAGGAAATAGTTTCTCTGTGTCTACCCGATCCAATTCTTTAATCATCTGAAATACCTCAAAAATCTATGCTCAAAGGAATACAAGCCTAGTCTGTGCAACCTGTCCTCGTAATTTAACCCTTTCAACCGCGGTATCATTCTGGTGAATCTGCGCTGCTCCCCCTCCGAGGTCAATGTATCCTTCCGGAGGTGCGGTGCCCAGAACATTATTTATTTCTTCCTGGGATGTGGGCGTCGCTGGCAAGGCCAGCCTTTATTGCCCATCCCTAGTTCCCCTTGAGCAAGTGGTGGTGAGCCGCCTTCTTGAACCGCTGCAGTCCGTGTGGTGAAGGTGCTCCCACAGTGCTGTTAGGGAGGGAGTTCCAGGATTTTGACCCAGCGACGATGAAGGAACGGCCGATATACTTCCAAGTCAGGATGGTGTGTGACTTGGAGGGGAACTTGGAGGTGGTGGTGTTCCCATACGCCTGCTGCCCTTGTCCTTCTAGATGGTAGAGGTTGCGGGTTTGGGAGGTGCTGTCGAAGAAGCCTTGGCAAGTTGCTGCAGTGCATCTTGTAGATGGTACACACGGCAGCCACGGTACGCCGGTAGAGGGAGTGAATGTTTAAGGTGGTGGATGCGGTGCCAATCACGCGGGCTACTTGAACTGAATGCGGTACTCCAGATGCAGTCTAACCAGAGCTTTATACAATTGAAGCATAAAGTCCACCCAATTGAAGCTTATCACATTGTTAACGACACCATCCTGCCAGTGCTGACTTTGCAGTGCCTTCACTGGCGGGAGGGTGTCATTACAGTGTAACACGTTTACACAGTCAATTTTCATTGTAACTGCGGACAACGGAATTGATAATGTTGACGGGAAGTATGCATCGATGCAAGTTTTTGCAGATACATTATAGGTGATCCTCACTGATTTCCCCCCCTCCCCCCGTGATCTGCAAATGACGAAGCGCTGGCCATTCGGAGCCCTGCTTTCAGTCAGCAGGAAGTGTGCTGTCTGTGTTTTTATGCGGGAGAGACACCATCATAAACAGGTCAAACCAGGAGTCTGTCTCCTCATCAACATAAACACCAGGATGACGGAGGCTCAAGCATGAAGGAGAAGACATCATCAGTGAAGTATTGCCCGCATTCTTGTGGCGATTAGGAGCAGCTGTTAATTGTTTCTAACATTGAGCACGTGACTGAGCAGGAAATTAGCCGATATCTCGCACACTCAGCCAGTTACAGTGGGACTGAGTCTCCAGCTTCCTTGTTGATTTGTCTTACATTGCCCTGGTGCAGGGGTTTTTCTTCCAGTAGAATTTGCTTGTGTCACACTGCTCCCAGCAGGCAGCAATCTGTGGAATGCATTACTATTCTCTTGTTTCTCAGCTGCTGCTGTGAGGAACTGTGAGAAATATTTTGCATTGAAATTATACCCCATGGCACTCAGCATATTTTCCGAGACTATTAATGGTGCTGCGTTCAGTCTGGGAGACTGCCGTCATACCTCTGCAACAACACAACAAAAATTGGCCTTTATCTCAAGGGGGCTGGAATACAAAGTTATGCTTTACACAGAATTACATCGAATTTACAGCAGAGAAACAGGCCATTCGGCCCAACTGGTCCGTGCCGGTGTTTAAGCTCCACACGAGCCTCCTCCCACCCCTTTTCATCTCACCCCATCAGCATATGCTTTAGGAACAATAGGATCAGGAGGAGGCCATTCAGCCCCTCGAGCCTGTTCCGCCATTCGATGAGATTATGGCTGTTCTGCGAACTAACTCCATATATCCGCCTTTGGCCCCTATCCCTTAATATCTATTGATCTCAGATTTAAAATTAACAATTGATCTAGCATCAATTGCCATTTGCGGAAGAGAGTTCCAAACTTCTACCATCCCTTGTGTGTAGAAGTGTTTCCTAACACTCCTGAAAGGTCTGGCTCTAATTTTTAGACTATTCCCCCTAGTCCTAGACTCCCAACCAGTGGAAATAGTTTCTCTCTATCGACCCTATCTGTTCCCCTTAATATCTTGAAAACTTCAATCAAATCACCCCTTAATCATCTAAATTCCAAGGAATACCCTAGTTTGTGTAATCTCTCCTCGTAGCTTAACCCTTGGAGTCCGGGTATCATTCTGGTAAACCTACGCTGCACTCCCTCCAAGGCCAATATATCCTTCCTAAGGTGTGGTGCCCAGAACCGTGGTTAAACCCCATCTGAAGTAACTGCCTTCAGTTTCTGGGCATCGCACCTCAGGAAGGATATGTTGGCCTTGGAGGGAGTGCACACAGATTCACCAGAATGATACCCGGGCCTTTAATTGTTCAATTTTGAACACAGGTTGTATAAACTTAGCTTGTGTTCCCTTGAGATTAGAAGGTTGAGGGGTGACCTAATCGAGGTGTTTAAAATGATAAATGATTTGATGGGGTAGATCGAGAGAAACTATTTCCTCTGGTGGGGGGAGTCCAGAACAAGGGGGCACAATCTTAAAATTAGAGCCAGGCCGTTCAAGGGTGATGTCAGGAAGCACTTCTTCACACAAAGGGTGGTGGAAATCTGGACCTCTCTCCCCCAAAAGGTTGGGGATGTTGGGGGTCAATTGGAGCTTTCAAGACTGAGATCGAGAGATTTTTGTTGTGTTAGGGTATCAACGAATATGGAGCAAAGGTGGCTAAATGGAGTTGTTACAGATCAGCTATGATCTCATTGAATAGTGGAACAGGCTCGAGGGGCTGAATGGTCTCCTCCTGCTCTTATGTGTCAGCCGTGGCTCAGTGGGTAGCACCCTCGCCTCTGAGTCAAGGTTTGAGTTCAAGTCCCACTCCAGAGACTTGAGCCCAAAAACTAGGCTGACACACCAGTGCAGTACTGAGGGAGCGCTGCACTGTCGGAGGGGCGGTACTGAGGGAGCGCTGCACTGTCGGAGGGGCTGTACTGAGGGAGCGCTGCACTATCGGAGGGGCAGTACTGAGGGAGTGCAGCACTGTCGGAGTGTCAGTACTGAGGGAGCGCTGCACTATCGGAGTGTCAGTACTGAGGGAGCGCCGCACTGTCGGAGTGTCAGTACTGAGGGAGCGCTGCACTGTCGGAGGGGCTGTACTGAGGGAGCGCTGCACTGTCGGAGGGGCAGTACTGAGGGAGTGCTGTACTGTCGGAGGGGCAGTACTGAGGGAGTGCTGCACTGTCGGAGGGGCTGTACTGAGGGAGCGCTGCACTGTCGGAGGGGCTGTACTGAGGGAGTGCTGTACTGTCGGAGGGGCAGTACTGAGGGAGCACTGCACTGTCGGAGGGGCAGTACGGAGGTGCCATCTTTCGGATGCGATGTTAAACCGAGGTCCTGTCTGCTCTCTCAGGTGTATGTAAAAGATCCCATGGCACTATATTGAAGAAGAGTAGGGGAGCCCTGACATCTCCCCTGAATGGCCTGGCTCGTACTTTAGATTGTGCCCCCTTGTTTGGGACTTCCCCACCAAAGGAAATCATTTCTCTATATCCCTGGTGTCCTGGGCAATTATTTATCCCTCAATAAAAATTACAAAAAAAGCTCAGATGATCTGGTCATTGTCACATTGCTGTTTGTGGGAGCTTGCTGTGTGAAAATTGGCTGCTGTGTTTCCTACATTACAACAGTGACTACACTTCAAAAATACTTCATTGGCTGTAAAGCACTTTGGGACGTCCTGAGGTCGTGAATGGCGCTGTAGAAAGGCAAGTCTTTCTTTCTTTCTAGTGTTTTGTTTAATTTATGAATGGAGTCTGCTCCCTTATCTAGTGGGCTCTTTGAGGTTTACCGATGAGCCACAGCGTCCTGGCTAGCACCCCTGCCTCAGTGCCACTGGATCAATGGGTTCAGCTGCAAGGGCTCGTGCATAGACACCGGGGAAGGACGCCGTCACACTCAGCTGGGATACTCCTGTGGTCGAATAGCACGTGGGCACTCACTGTCAAAGGTCACACAAATTGAGGGCGCTGATTTGTGGTTTTTGCGGGAAAAATTGTGGATTTTGATCCTGAAAACGGCAAAAAACTTGAACAATGTGACTTACTCAGGGGGTTAACTTGCGTATGGGCGCCAACTCTGATTGGACTTATTCCTGGAGGTTTCATCACATGACCTCCTGCCTCCAACGGCCCCGCCCCCACCCTCCCGCCATTGGTCCATCCACGTGGTGCCCCCCCCTTCCCACAGCCAATTGGAAAATGAACAGATTCTTCGTTACCCGATTGGACGGTTCTGGACTCTCGGTCAAACACTCTGATCTCTCCAATATTTTCATAACTAAAAACAAAAGTGTTCAAAGGAAATCTTTTAAAAACACAATTTTGTTTAACGCCCCAGTGATTTTTCTCCTGGATGAATTCCTGGAGATTCCAGGGCAATTGAGGAGGGTTAGCAGCCCCTACCCGGGCATCATTAAAGAGTTCGACTGATGGTGGGCCTCTCAAACCCCTCAGCAATTGCGGACCGTCTGTGCTGCTAACCCCCTCCACCCTCCCCCTCTCAGCATTGGACTGCCTCCAGCACGGGAGGGGACAGTGGAGGGGGAATTGGCTCGGGGGCTGGTCTGGGGTTTTACTGGGGCACCTGCAAGGTTAATGATGGCTTGTTAATGAGCTAACGTAACTTGTTCAACCATAACTCAACAACGCGCGATTCCCCCCTCCATCAAACAACACAACTATCTCTCCTTGCCCAGCTCACTGACACCACCAACCACTCTCTTTCCTCAAGCCTCATTTCCCTAACATTCAAAACCGTCGTAAATCTCAAACCGTTCTTTGACTTCGTGAATTCCCGTTAGAAGGGGTAACTGGATCGCTCTTCGAAAGAGCCGGCACAGACTCGATGGGCCGAATGGCCTCCTTCTGTGCTGTACTATTCCAGGATTCTATGATTCTATGAAGTTTACGTTTTTGATGATTGTAAACAAAGCAAAATCTTCTGCATTTTGAAAGACTAAAAGGTATTTGGGTATCTAAAGAGTTAAAGGTGATGACTAGCCTTTCCTAACTGCTGGTGAATCTGTCTGTACTTAGTAAACCTCAATTTACTGGCAAAATGATGACTTAATCACCGGTTTCCTTTACAATTGTAAAATTATTCAGCCTCTCTCATTAATTATATGTACGCGAGTAACGATGATCTGAAGCTGCTTTTATCTTGGCTTTGAATGGGGTGTTAGGATCAGTAAAGAGCAGTCACTCCGGGTCCCAGCCAGAGCCATTCTGGTGAATTTTGCCCAGGCTTTGATGGCGGCTGCACAAGACCCTGTCACCAGGAGACCCGGGCTCGCAGCAGAATATAAAAGCAGCGTTACTCTCGGTAGAAACTCTCAACGATCCCGTCAGCCCCGTACTGTTCCCACTCATTAAATACCAACGTCTGTTGTCACTGTACCGTGCTTAGAAAGCTCGGATATCGTGAAAGACAGCGAGATCTGATCAGAGGACAATACGTGTCCTTGACAGTACAACAAAATACCTCACACCGTCTATGGGGCTACACACACAGCCAAATGGCTCCTCCACTCGTATTGCCAAATATGCTTTTGGTTGGTGCAAATAGAGTCTGGGCTCCCAAAAGAGCCGTGATCTGCTGAGAGCGACTTCAAACAAACTGGATTAATGAATCTTGAGAATAACTGACACCTACTTGTCAAACCAGAGCCAGAAACAAGAGTTTACACTTTCTCTTTTACCTGCTGTCACTTTATACGGATTGGTTGATTAAACAGTTCACCCTCACCACACACTCACCCTCACCACTCACACACAAACACACACAGACACACACGACACACACACCACACAGACACACACACCACACACACAGACACACACACACACACTCACACACACACCCCCCACACACACACATAGACACACACACCACACACACAAACACTCACTCACACATACACCCCCCACACACACACATAGACACACACACCACACACACACACACTCACTCACACACACACTCACACACTCACACACACACCCCCACACACACACACAGACACACACACCCACACACACACACATACACACTCACACACCACACACAGACACATACACACTCACACATACACCCCACACACACAGACACACACACCACACACACACATACACACTCACACACACACCCCACACACACAGACACACACACCACACACACACACATACACACTCACACACACCACACACACTCACACACACACACACACACACACCCCCACACACACACAGACACACACACCACACACACACACACACATAAACACTCACACACACCACACACACACAGACACACACAAACTCACACACACCACACACACACCGATACACACACAACACACACGCACACACAGACACAGACACACACACTCACACACACTCACACACACACACACCACACACACACATACATACACACACACACTCACACATACAGGCACACACACACTCACACATACAGACACACGCACGCACACACACAGATTCACACACACAGACTCACACACACACACTCACACACAGACTTACACATACAGACACACACACACACACACACAGACTCACACACACAGACTCACACACACACTCTCACACACACACACAGACACACACACAGACACACTCACACACACACAGACACACACACAGACACACACTCACACACACACACAGACACACACACAGACACACTCACACACACACACTCACACACACACACACACACACAGGCATTACAACAGTGACTACACTTCAAAAGGTACTTCATTGGCTGTGAAGCACTTTGGGACGTCCTAGGGTTGTGAAAGTCGCTATAGAAAAGCAATTTCTTTCCTTTGAACTCTGCCCTCAGCTTTTGAAGGTAACGGAGCTGGAATCTCTCATGGCGGATCCTTGGGGAAAAATACTTCCGAACTCTCGGGGGACGATTTTAACCCTATCAGCCTGACGGTAACCGGTCAGGCAGTTAAAATCGACTGGGTGACTTACCCGCTGATGCCCTCTCCTTCCCTGAGCGGGCGACCGAGGCACCCTTTCGATGTCATCGGACCCTGAACGTGACTTTAACCCCAACCTGCGCGGCCTGTTAATCAGGCCCAACGGTTAAAATCGAGGTCAGAATCCAACTCAAACCCGCGAGCAGTTAAAAATGGCCTCAGTGTTGTTCCTTTAGAAGTTGTAAAAGGAAACACTTGCATTTCTATAGCGCCTTTCACAACCACCGGACGTCTCAAAGCCCTTTACAGCCAGTGAAGTACTTTTTGAAGTGCATTCTCTGTTGTAATGTAGGAAACGCAGACAGCAAGCTCCCACAAACAGCAATGTGATAATGACCAGATCATCTGTTTTAGTGATGTTGATTGAGGGATAAATATTGGCTCCAGGACACCGGGGAGAACACCCCTGCTCTTCTTCGAAATACTGGCCAAGGGGTCTTTTACATCCACTTGAGAGAGCAGACGAGGCCTCGGTTTAATGTATCAGCCAAATGACGGCATCTCCGACAGTGCAGCGCTCCCTCAGCACTGCCCCAGAGTGTCGGCCTAGCTTTATGTGTTACAAGTCCCTGGAGTGGGACTTGAACCCACAACCTTCTGACTCAGAAGCGCGAGTGCTGCCCACTGAGCCACAGCTGACACTTAATGGAATGCCATTTCCCCTTTCACCCTTGCGTTTGGAATGTGATGTGCAGGTTGTGATCACTGGAGCATTGTAAAGTGCCGGTGTGATAACACAGTGGTTGTAGACTCCCCAGAGAGATTGACAGCTTGCGACCCCAAACCGAGGGCAAAGAGAAATTAACACAAGCATGCCAGATTGGAGGAAGGTGGTAATTGCAGGTTAGAGCCACACAAACAGCAATACTTACAGAGTGTTACCTTGCCTGAAAGAGCCAGCCCGTGATGAGACTTTCGCAGTTTGCTATAAGAAGGCTTGTGCAAAGCTTCGAAGTGCCGTTTAATGATATGTGTGGTTTATGTCTGCACGGTGTGTGAAAAAGTCGGGAAAACCCATTCTTGGTGTTAATTGCATCCATGTTTGATCAATAGCCTCCTGAAATTGCGTGCCATCTTTGTGTGGTCCTATCGCGAAACTGCTAATGGCTAAATGATAAGATCACCAATACTGCTTACATTTAACCTGGCAATTGACTTCTTTATCTTAATGTAGAACAGAGCCCTGATCAGTACAACAACAAAAACAACAACTTGTCTTTAGGTAGCACCTTTAAATGCAGTTAAACGCCCCCATGGAGCACATTTACTCGCTCACATTCTACACCCCTCAGAGCTAAGGCACAGGACTGCTTTTGGTGTCTGACCTCAGTATTGTATGAAAGTTAAGTATGAAATGGTAAAGTCTCTTAAATCTCACTGTCCTTTCGTGGATTTTCCACCTGACTTGCACCAGTAGCTCTCGGCCAGAGCACCTTCAGCACCAACAACAGCAACTTGCTTTCTCTAACACCTTTAGCGAGGCGCGTCACAGGAGTGATTATCAAACACAGTGTGACCCCCAGCCACATGAGGAGATACTGGGACAGGTGACCCAAAGCCTGGTCAATGAGGGAGGTTTTGAGGAGCGTCTTAAAGGAGGAGAGAGAGATAAAGAGGCGGAGAGGTTTAGGGAGGGAATTCCAGAGCTTAGGGCCCAGGCAGCTGAAGGCACGGCCGTCTTAGACCTCTTAGACCCTGCCCATCACACCCTCGCATCCAAGTGGAAGTGAGCATGTGTGTGGATATTGGGTAAGGCCGTGCTCAAGAAAGAAAGAAAGACTTGCATTTCTATAGCGCCTTTCACGACACAAATACCAAAGCGCTTCACAACCAATGAAGTACTGTTGTAATGTAGGAAACGCTGCAGCCGAGTTGCACACAGCAAGCTCCCACTAACAGTAATGTGACAATGACCACGTTATCTGTTCTTGTTATGTTGATTGAGGGATAAATATTGTCCAGGACACCGGGGAGAACTCCCCTGCTCTTCTTCGAAATAGTGACATGGGATTGTTTCCATCCATCTGAGAGAGCAAAAGGGGCCTCGGTTTAACATCTCACCAAAAGAGGGCACCTGCGGCAGTGCAGCACTCCCTCAGTACTGCCCCTCCGACAGTGCAGCACTCCCTCAGTACTGCCCCTCCGACAGTGCAGCTCTCCCTCAGTACTGCCCCTCCGACAGTGCAGCTCTCCCTCAGTACTGCCCCTCCGACAGTGCAGCTCTACCTCAGTACTGCCCCTCCGACAGTGCAGCGCTCCCTCAGTACTGCCCCTCTGACAGTGCGGCACTCCCTCAGTACTGCCCCTCCTACAGAGCAGCGCTCACTCAGTACTGACCCTCCGACAGTGCGGCACTCCCTCAGTACTGCCCGTCCGTCAGTACAGTGCTCCCTCAGTACTGCCCCTCCGTCAGTACAGCCCCTCCGACAGTGCGGTGCTCCCTCAGTACTGCCCCTCCGACAGTGTGGCACTCCCTCAGTACTGACCCTCCGACAGTGCGGCACTCCCTCAGTACTGCCCCTCCGTCAGTACAGCGCTCCCTCAGGACTGCCCCTCCGACAGTGCAACACTCTCTCAGCACTGCCCCTCCGACAGTTCAGTGCTCCCTCAGTACTGCCCCTCCGACAGTGCAGCACTCCCTCAGTACTACCCCTCCGACAGTGCAGCGCTCCCTCAGTACTGACCCTAAGACAGTGCGGTGCTCCCTCAGTACTGCCCCTCCGACAGGGCAGCACTCCCTCAGTACTGCCCCTCTGACAGTGCAGCACTCCCTCAGTAATGCCCCTCCGACAGGGCAGCACTCCCTCAGTACTGCCCCTCTGACAGGACAGCACTCCCTCAATACTGCCCCTCCGACAGTGCAGCACTCCCTCAGTACTGCCCCTCCGACAGGGCAGCACTCCCTCAGTACTGCCCCTCTGACAGTGCAGCACTCCCTCAGTACTGCCCCTCCGACAGGGCAGCACTCCCGCAGTACTGACCCTTTGACAGTGCAGCGCTCCCTCAGTACTGCCCCTCCGCCAGTGCGGCGCTCCCTCAGTACTGCCCCTCCGACAGTGCGGCGCTCCCTTAGTACTGCCCCTCCGACAGTGCGGCGCTCCCTCAGTACTGCCCCTCCGACAGTGTGGCGCTCTCTCAGTACTGCCCCTCCGACAGTGTGGCGCTCCCTCAGTACTACCCCTCCGACAGTGCGGCACTCCCTCAGTACTGCCCCTCCGACAGTGCAGCGCTCCCTCAGTACTGCCCCTCCGACAGTGTGGCACTCCCTCAGTACTGCCCCTCCGACAGTGTGGCGCTCCCTCAGTACTGCCCCTCCGACAGTGTGGCACTCCCTCAGTACTGCACTGGAGTGTCAGCCTAGATTATTTTGTTCGAGTCTCTGGAGCGGGATCTTGAACCCACAACCTTCTGACTCACAGGCGAGAGTGCTGCCCACTGAGCCACAGCTCAAGCTGTCAAGTGATTTGCTAATGCTTTACAATGTGTCATTTTCACCTTGAATTTGTATTCCCTTGATCAATCGGAATTTGACAGCACACAAGGAATCCATTCGGCCCATCGTACCTGTGCTGGCTCTCTGAACGAGCTCCCCATTTAGACCCATCACCTCCTGTCCTTTTCCTCCCACCCTTTTAAAGTTTTCTTTTCAAATACCCATCTATTCTTATTAAAAGCAGTTCTAGATTCTGCTTCACCCACAGTTTCTGGCCGGCCCATCCTTGTCCTAACAAGACCCTGCATCAAAAAGCTCTCATTAACCTCTCCCCCAGTTCTGATATTGAGCCTCTCTAGTTGCCGACACACTGGCCACTGGCAATAGCTTTCCCCTCGTCAAATCCTTTGTCATTTTGAGCAGGTTAATATTTTACTTGCTTTTGCAACTGTTGCCATATGTGTCTCCTGAGAACTTGGCAAATCAAATCTTCAAAGTCCAAGCAACTCGGCGCCGTTTGTCATTATATTTATTATTTGTTGGTTTGTTGTTGGATTTTGAGGGCCTGAAGGTTTCAATATGGTTGTTGGCCATAGTTCACCCTCCTACTTTGTGCCAATTCCTTTCTGCTCAATTATTACCTGAAGATTATTTTCCTTACTTGCCTTATTTGGTGATGGGCCCTTCATTCATAATTGTTTTTGCCTATTTTTAGTAGCATTTTATATGTACTTGTTAATTCATTCTCGGGATGTGGGCATCACTGGCAAGGCCAGCATTTATCGCCCATCCCTAGTTGCCCTTGAGAAGGTGGCGGTGAGCTGCCTTCTTGAACCGCTGCAGTCCGTGTGGTGAAGGTACTCCCACAGTGCTGTTAGGGAGGGAGTTCCAGGACTTTGACCCAGCGACGATGAAGGAACGGCCAATATATTTCCAGAGGCCAGTGTCGGGAGCGGAGAGAGCAGCAGCACAGTGAGTATTTAATCTCACTTGCGCGGGTGTTTTTGCAGAGGCTTACCAATCTCACAGACCAGCGGCGGCGTTCCAGAGCCACGTCACAATTCAAAAAGTGACGCGGACAAGAGGAAGCAGCTGATTGGGTGAGTACGGCCAGGTGAGTATTTATACTACTCTGTAGTTTGACAGTTAAGGTCAATAGTTTATAAAGTTTAGAAGGCCCTAATTTTTGTGGTTATAGATTCTAAGGTCTCTGTTGTGTAGCAGGGAGTGCTAGTATACAAGGGCCCTTGAGTATATCATTTAATTGTAGTGTAATTTGTGGTATTGTTTTGAGTTAATTTAAATTAATTAAAGGATAAGTCATGGCAGCACAGCTCAGCCCAGTGGCATGCTCCTCCTGCACTATGTGGGAAATCAGGGACACTTCCTCTGTCCCTGTTGACCATGTGTGCGGGAAGTGTATCCAGCTGCAGCTACTGACAGACCGCGTTGCGGCGCTGGAGCTGCGAATGGATGCATACTGGAGCATTCGCGATGCTGAGGACATCGTGGATAGCACGTTTAGGGAGTTGGTCACACCGCAGGTAAAGGCTGCACAGGCAGGAAGGGAATGGGTGACCACCAGGCAGAGTAGAAGGCGCAGGCAGGTAGTGCAGGGGTCCCCTTTGGACATCCCCCTCTCAAACAGATATGCCACTTTGGATATTGTTGAGGGAGATGGCTTATCAGGGGAAGGCAGCAGCAGCCAACTTCTTGGCACCATGGGTGGTTCTGCTGCACAGGATGGGAGGAAAAAGAGCGGGAGAGCTATAGTGAGAGGGGATTCTATTGTAAGGGGAACAGATAGGCATTTCTGCGGCCACAAACGAGACTCCAGGATCGTATGTTGCCTCCCTGGTGCAAGGGTCAAGGATGTCTCGGAGCGGCTGCAGGGCATTCTGGAGGGGGAGGGTGAACAGCCAGTTGTCGTGGTGCATATAGGTACCAACGATATAGGTAAAAAACGGGATGAGGTCCTAAAAGCTGAATATAGGGAGTAGGAGGTAAATTAAAAAATAGGACCTCAAAGGTAGTAATCTCAGGATTGCTACTGGTGCCACGTGCTAGTCAGAGTAGAAATAGAAGGATATTTCAGATGAATACGTGGCTAGAGGAATGATGCAAGGGGGAGGGATTCAAATTCCTGGGACATTGGAACCAGTTCTGGGGGAGGTGGGACCAGTACAAACTGGACGGTTTGCACCTGGGTAGGACCGGGACCGATGTCCGAGGGGGAGTGTTTGCTAGTGCTGTTGGGGAGGGTTGAAACTAAAATGGCAGGGGGTTGGGAACCTGTGCAGGGAAACAGAGGAAAGGGAAGCAAGGATAGAAGCAAAAGACAGGAAGTAGAAAAGCAAAAATGGAATGCAGAGAAATCAAGGGTGTAAATCAAACAGGGCTACAGTAAATAATAATTCTAAAAGGACTAAGAGTGTTAAAAAAACAAGCCTGAAGACTTTGTGTCTTAATGCGAGGAGCATTCGTAATAAGGTGGATGAATTAGCTGCGCAAATAGATGTAAATGGATATGATATAATTGGGATTACGGAGACATGGCTCCAGGGTGACCAAGGCTGGGAATTCAACATCCAGGGGTATTCAATATTCAGGAAGCACAGACAAAAAGGAAAAGGAGGTGGGGTAGCATTGCTGGGTAAAGAGGAGATTAACACAATAGTAAGGAAGGATATTCGCTCTGATGATGTGGAATCTGTATGGGTAGAGCTGAGAAATACCAAGGGGCAGAAAATGTTAGTGCAAGTTGTATACAGACCCCCAAACAGTAATGCTGAGATTGGGGATGGCATTAAATGGGAAATTAGAGACATATGCAATAAGGGCACAGCAGTTATCATGGGTGACTTTAATCTACATATAGATTGGGCTAACCACATTAGTAACAGTACTGTGGAGGAGGAATTCCTAGAGTGTATACGGGATGGTTTCCTGGACCAATATGTCGAGGACCCAACCAGACATCAGGCCATCTTAGACTGGGTATTATGTAATGAGAAAGGATTAATTAGCAATCTTGTTGTGCGAGGCCCCTTGGGGAGGAGCGATCATAATATGATAGAATTCTTCATGAAGATGGAGAGTGAAGTAGTTGACTCAGAGACTAGGGTCCTGAATTTAAATAAAGGAATCTATGATGGTATGAGGCGCAAGTTGGCTAGGATGGATTGGGGAGCGTTACTTAAAGGGTTGACGGTAGATAGGCAATGGCAAACATTTAAAGATCGCATGGATGAACTACAGAATTTGTTCATCCCTGTTTGGCATCAAAATAAAACAAAAAAGGTGACTCAACCGTGGCTAACAAGGGAAATTAAGGATAGCATAAGATCCAAGGAGAGGACATATAAATTGGCCAGAAAAAGCAGCAAACCTGAGGATTGGGAGCAGTTTAGGATTCAGCAAAGGAGGACAAAGGGATTAATTAAGAGGGGGAAAATAGAATATGAGAGTAAGCTTTCAGGGAACATAAAAACTGACTGTAAAAGCTTCATTAGATATGTGAAGAGAATAAGATTGGTGAAGTCAAGCGTAGGTCCCTTGCAGTCAGAATCAGGGAAATTTATAATGGGGAACAAAGAAATGGCAGACCAATTAAATACATACTTTGGTTCTGTCTTCACAAAGGAGGACACAAATAAACTTCCAGAGATGTCGGGGAACATAGGATCTAATGAGAGGGATGAATTGAATGAAATCAGTATTTTTAGGGAAATGGTGTTAGGGAAATTGACAGGATTGAAGGCCAATAAATCCCCAGGGTCTGATAATCTACATCCTAGGGTACTTAAGGAAGTGGCCCTAGAAATAGTAGATGCATTGCTGGTCATCTTTCAAAATTCTATGGACTCTGGAACAGTTCCCATGGATTGGAGGGTAGCTAATGTAACCCCACTATTTAAAAAAGGTGGCAGAGAAAAAAACGGGGAATTATAGACCGGTAAGCCTGACATCGGTATTGGGGAAAATGCTAGAGTCCATTATAAAAGATGTAATAGCAGAGCACTTGGAAAACAGTGACAGGATTGGACAAAGTCAACATGGATTTACAAAAGGTAAATCATGCCTGAGTAATCTACTGGAATTTTTTGAGGGTGTAACTGATAGAATAGATAAGGGAGAAACAGTGGATGTGGTGTATTTGGACATTCAGAAGGCTTTCGATAAGGTCCCGCATAAGAGATTAGCATGCAAAGTTGAAGCACATGGGATTGGGGTAAGGTACTGTCTTGGATAGAGAACTGGTTGGCAGACAGGAAGCAAAGAGTTGGAATAAACGGGTCTTTTTCCGAGTGGCAGGCAGTGACTAGTGGGGTACCGCAGGGATCGGTGCTAGGACCCCAGCTATTCACAATATATATTAATGATCTAGACGAGGGA